>JAODAL010075415.1:0-14006 GCA_025379985.1 Phyllomedusa bahiana
CTTTTTATGAATTTGTCCTTCTTCCTTTTTTTTATCTCTTTTTGTATTGGGACTAATCTTTTTCCCCCATTTTGCGTTGAAAGAATTCCTTGTGTTTCTGAGTTAGTTTGTAATTCGATTTGCTTTTTTTAAAGCCCCCCAATATTTTTCCCGTATGAAAAAATTGTGGGTTGGCCACATATTTGGCTCCCCGGCAAAGGATGGGAAAGCAGGGGTCATCACCTTGGTGCACAAGAACTTTCCCTTTCAGCTAATCTCCCATAATTCCGATCAGGATGGTAGATGGTCGCACTTAAAAATTAACCACAATGTCAACCCCACGAGCCTTTATAACATTTATGGCCCCAACTCTCAAAAACTCATTTTTTGTACACTTGGCAGATGTAATTCACAAAATAAAAAAAGAAGTAGCCTTACATTTAATAAAACATAACCTTTACTAAATATGGTTAAAATTACCTATAAAGCCCTATATTCCCCCTAACCAAATTACCTAAATTCCTACCTATCAGATATAGGAATAGAAATGGATGACCTGGGAGATGTGAGAATGTTGGCCTCATTATTGGATGAGAGTGAAAGAGATCTATCAAAGGGTCCTTTCTCAACTTGTCGTCTCAAAAGCATAAAAAATCCCCCGTTGGTTTACAACAATATTGATGTGTTTGGAAACGTTGTGAGCCATGCCTTGGAAAATATTAACATAGATATGAGGGAAAGGAGAAAAACATCTAATTTGTCTAAGGATGAATATTTGGCATTGAAATCTTTGGAGGAGGATGACACGTTAACCATCAAGCCCTCTGAAAAAGGAGGTAACTTGGTGATTCAAAATTTTGAGGACTACAGGGAAATGTGCTTAGTGGTCCTGAGGGACAAAGAAGGGTGTGCTATTCTTGATGGGGACCCAACTAATAAATTTCAGAGGGAATAAAAAGATATCTTGACATCAGCCCTCAGTAATGGCCTCATCAATAAAAAAGTTTGAATTTTTATACCCTAAGTTTCCTCAATTGGCAACGTTTTATGGTCTTCCAAAGATCCATAAGGGATTATAACCATTAAAATGCAGACCAATCGTACAGGAATTGGTAACCTGACGCAAAATGTGGGTACTTATTTGGATCAGGTTCTTAGACCATTTGTCTTGTCCTTGCCCTCATATAATAGGGACACAATGGATCTACTCCAGAAATTAGATGTGACAATCGAAGAGGAGGCATACTATGCAGATGATGTTGAAGCTTCTAAGCCATTTTACTCTTAGGCTTGAGGAGTTGGAATTCTTTCCGTCTACGAAAAGCCTTTCCTCTTTCCCTCAAAAAATTTGTTTTTTGGCCTGAGATTTGTGGTCACTCAAAAATTTTTTTTTTGTTAAAGGGTCGCTTCTCCACAGCTCAGGGGCCCCCCCGGGTGTCCGGGGGCCCTACTATGCAAAACCGTTTGGGGTGGTGGGAGGCCCCTTTGTTTTTTTGAGGAAATTGGAGGTTTTTTCATCGAAGTGGGCCCGTGGGGGCGCTACATCGATGTTTTAATTATTGGCCCCGGCTAAAGGGAACTTTTTAATACTTTGGGGACAGACGTTTTGCAATGAGATGGGTCTTAGGTTTACCTTAAAATCGCACCATATTGTTTTTTTTTTGGATTGTGATTTCCCAAAAACCCAAAATTTTAAAAATGCCAAAAAGCCAAAGCAGAGCGAGGCCCCTTTTAAAAAAACCTGTGATGGGGGTGGTCAGGGTGCCCAAAGAGAAAGCGGGTTTTTTTTAAAATAGGTTTTTCAGCTCGTATATACCCATAAGGGATGGTATTTGGGGGGGTGGGCAAAGTGCAGATCTAGGTGGGCCTTTCGTTAATACATCATTGCTTAATTAATTGGCTCAGTGTAAAAAAGTCAAACCCAAGTTAAATAAACTGAATGTGAACGGGGCTCCAGCCCTGGGGGCTTTCACCCAAGATTCTTAAAGAGCTCACTCGGTTATCATGTGCCCGTACATAAATTTTTTGAGTTTTCCTTGGTGATGGTATGTCCCAGGAGACGGGCGCAAGGCAAATTAGTTCCCATTTTCAAAAAAAGGTTCTAAGCTTCCCCAGGAAATTTAGCCAGTAATTTTTAAATCTGTTTGGGAAAAATGTTTAAAAGGGCTCATGAGGGATTTTTAACAGGAGTATGTTGACAAACACAATATCATTAGTGTGCCAGCATGGGATTTCTAGGACAAAAAGCTGTCAGCCCAAATCGTTTTCTTTTAAAAAAAGGGGAGTAAATTGGATAGCGGGGCGCTGTGGAATTGTTTTTTAGCTTTGAAAAAGGCGTTTGACACTGTCCCTATAAGCGTTTGTTAGGAAAACTAAAATCCTTTGGGGTTAGGATAAACAGGTGTAATTGGTTTAAAAAACTGGCTGTGGATCGACCAGAGGTGGGGGTAAATGAATCCTATCTGAGTGGCCCCCGGTTGAGAGGGGGTTTCCGCAGGGTCAGTATTGGGCCCTCTCTTTTTTAAATGTATTTATTAACGATATAGTGGGGGATAATAGCGGTTTCGATTTTTCAGATGCACCAAGCATGTAGGGTAGTGAAATCTATGGAAGATGCTCAAAAATTGCAAGCAGACCGGGACACAGAGTGTTTGGGCATCCATTTGGCAAAAGGGGGTTCAATGTGGAAAATGTAAGGTTTTGCTTGGGGAGAAAAAATATACAGGCTCATATGTCCTGGGGGGAGAAAAATTTGGGAGATCGCGTTGAGAAAGATCTGGGCGTTCTTGTAGATCAAAAAACTACAGAAACAGCTGCAATTTCAATCAGCTGCCTCTAAGGCCAGTAAAATTGGCGTGTATTAAAAGGGGTGGATCGCGGGACAAGGATGTCATTCTACCCCTGTACAAAGCATTGGTGCGACCTCAATTTGAATATGCGTTTTAGTTCTGGGCCCCGTTTTTAGAAGAGAGTAATAGATGAGAGGTACAAAGCGAGCAACCAAACTTATAAGGGGAATGGAGTCTTAGTTATGAGGCGAGGTTGTAGAATTTAACTTATTTTTCTTGGAAAAGACGGTTCGGGGGGACAGATTAATTTAATAAAAATAAAAGGCCCTAAAAAAAATATGGGAAAAAAATTTTTCAGGTGAAGCCCCCTCAAAAGACGGGGGCTTCCCTTGATAGAGAAAAAAAGATTTTTAAACTCCCGAGGAGAAGAGCGTTCTTACTGTAAAAACGTAAAAACTGTGGAAAAGCCTGCTGAGGGCGGTCACGCGGGCTGTAGGGGTTTCAAAAGGGTTAGTCTACCTGGAAAAAAAAGAATATTTTTTTCGTACGGAGTAGGTAAAATTTTGGATCCTGGGGCCCGGGGTGGCGGCTTGGGGTTAGATATAGGGTTATATGGGGCAGGTTGGTTTTTTGCCTTGTGGGTTTTGGGGTTCCAGTGGAGAGCCGGGGTTAAGTCCTTGTCTCTCTCCCCCACCCACTTTTTCCCCCCCCTTGGGGTTGAACTCGATGGACTGGTCTTTTTTCCCTATAAATGTAACTATGTAACTATGGGTGGGTCGAATGGAAAAATAGAGACCTTGGCTATAGAAAAAACCTACAGAGGTAATTGGGCCCCCTTTGATGGGATAGTGACTCCTTCCACTGAGGGGAGGCATCCCAAAAAAGGGCGTACACAGATTCGACGGAACTGTTAAAACCCTTTCTCTTTACAAAATCGGGCAGATGTTAACAAAAAGGGTTTTTAGAAGGTTATTTTCCCAAAAAACATTTTAAGACAAGCCTATCATCGGGTCCCTTGAAAAAGACCCCAATATCCTTTTTAAAACCCGAAAAGGGTTTGAAAATAAAATTTAAGAGTGTAGGGGCGTTTGTATGGCACAGATGCGGGGAAAGAAATGTTTAGACCCTTTTGGGCCCAAACCTCATCAGGACTAGATATTTGGAAAATTAGTTTGGGGAGTCCCGTTTAATATAGAAGGGAAGAAACCTGCGAGTAGTCTGGTGATATCATTTATACCAAACCCAGGCAGGGTTGCACTTGGCAATGTCCGTATTCGGCAATACAAATGTGGTAAATTGAAGGTTGCAAATATGTCCAGATATGTAAGGGTTTTACTGACCGAAAGAGTGGTAAAAACTATATTTTGAAAAAAAATTTGCGAAAAGCAAAAAAAAAGGGGTGATATACCATGTCGTGCCCGAAACTAAATATATAGGGGGAAAACTCAAGGGAATAAGAGGAGAATATTGGAGCATGTAGGGACACGGGGGAATGGACGGGGAAAACCGGGGCCCGACATTTTGTTGATATGATGGTGGGGACCACGTCTACTTTTTCAGTATTGGAGGTGGTGACACCGAGTCGCCGTCTGTGGGATTATGAAAGGAAGATACTACAGAGAGAGACTTTTTGGATATACCAATTGAAAACCGTAAGACCAAATGGACTTAATGAAACGTTATCATTTGCATCATTTATTTGATTATCTTTTTAGTAGTGTTGTTACTATTCTCCCGTTTTATGTTTTGACATTAAGGCTAGCACTACTAAGGTTGTTAGTAAATGCCGGTAAGCATACTAATTTATAATTGGATAATCTACTACTTGGAACATAGGTGGCAGGGAAATATCCATTTAATATTGAGGCTAAAGTTTCCTAGATACCGTGTATGAGTGGATATGTTTGAAATACTTTTTTATAGCTAAGGGAGATGGTAATTAGTGGTGGTAAATATCCTGTAAGTGGGCGGCCACGTCCTTTATTACACTACTAGTAGATCTGTGTAGTCGCAGATTTCAAAAATAAGCGCCGCTAGGAGGCGCAGAATATGTGATGAACATGGGAACACGCATGCGCGGTGTCCGGGATGTCGCGGACGGAGCGCGTCGTGACATCATCGGATAGTTGCGTTGTCGTGATGGTAACAGTAACGCGATGCCGGGCTAGCACATTTTCGCGGCGTCCGGATGTAGTGGACGGCTCATGCGGACACCTGTCTATGGCGGTAACGGACTAATATTTAAGGTAAGGAAACTCAGTTTAATTAGCCTTCCCTACCAGAGAAGTTTTACAACAGGTATCGGCTCTGGAGATTAGAGGAGCCGATATGGATTTATCAGAGGAGGCCATCTATTCTCCTATCGGTAAGATCGTTCCTCTCTGAGGGGGTTTGAACAACCACTTGTAACATTATTAAGAGGATATACATGTATGTGGTTTACAGGAAGAATATATTATTAACCCTCGGTTGCTGGATATCTGTATGTGCATTTTGAAGTATATGGCTGACAACCATTGGTAATGGACTATATGATGTCATTACATTGAGTTTCTATCTAGCGATATCTTTTTAAATTATTGATTTTTCCTCTGGGACCCTTACAAGTGTAAGCTTTATTGATCTCCAGTCAGGTACTACCATGATGAATCCTGGCACCAAAGGAGGAAATGCGTAGTTAGTGTATGGGATTGCTGATGGTCCTGTTGGGAACTATTGATTATATTGGAATAGTGTTATCATTATTTGTACATTACCTGTATCCTCTAGAAGACTATAGGGGACAATACGGTTTTGTAGTTAGATTAGGTTCTGGGGGGAGTCGTCCTTATCAGGACGTGGGCTCCCTATATCTGATAGGTAGGAATTTAGGTAATTTGGTTAGGGGGAATATAGGGCTTTATAGGTAATTTTAACCATATTTAGTAAAGGTTATGTTTTACTAAATGTTAGGCTACTTCTTTTTGTATTTTGTGCTTTGTATTGGTGGAGTTGCCACGGAATTTTTCATCATTTCTGGACGACCCAAGTCCAGCATTGCTGTCGGGGTGTGTTGTTTAGCAGATGTAATTCAGAAAGATGCTGCCACTTCTCTGATCATAGGAGGAGACATGAATGTTGCTCTGGACAGGAAGAGGGACCCTGGTAGTGCTCCCCTGACCTCCCTGACACATAGGCCTAATGTAGGGGTGCTTCAACATTTTCTGAGATCCACCGGGAAAAGGGACAGTTGGAGAGATCTTCACCCCGATAGTAGGGAATTCTCCTTTTTCTCCCACTCACAGCAATCGTGGTCCCGACTAGACCACATTTTAGTTTCCAAAGAAGAATGGTAGCCACCGAGATTTTAGACCAACTCATCTCAGATCATTCCCCGGTAATAACCGAGATAGCGGACATTTTCCCCAAAGAATCAGATTTTATTTGGCGTTTCCCCACCTATATGGCTAAGACTGAAGCGTTTGCCGATGCAGTGACAGGATGGTGGTTAGAGTTTGCGTCTGATAATACGCAACACTCGACAGACGCCTCACTCTTTTGGGCTATGGCCAAATCAGTCCTTCAAGGCAGAATTATAGCCTACACCTCATCCTATAGGCGTAAATTAAATGACGACTACAAAAGCACGACAGAAAAGGTGAGGGCGATATACAAAAAATTCCTATCTGACTGCTCGGAGGTGAACAGGAGGGATTGGGAAAATGCCAAAAGGGTTTTTGACCTCTGGTTAGGCCGCAGAGAGGAAGTCCAACATTCCCACTTGAAGTCCTCCCTATTCCGATATGGAAACAAGGCAGGGAAAATATTATCCAGGTTACTCCAAGGCAGTTACAGCCCCTCACATATTACATCCATACACACTCCCGAGGGCCGGACCACTTCTGATCCCACACGATTCATGACTCTCTTAAATCCTTCTATGAGCAGTTATACTCCCCCGCCACAGATGCTACCCCTGCTACGACAGCCGAAGGTAAAGATTTTCTGGCCTCATTGTCTCTACCCAGACTGTTCCCAGAACAGCTAGAGATGCTCAACGCGGAGATCTCCACTCAGGAGGTACAATTGGCTATCCGCCAGTTGGCCTCAGGGAAGGCCCCGGGACCCGACGGGTTTTCAGGAGAGGTATATAAAATCCTAGTGGACCTCCTGACCCCCTTGCTGACTGGTTATTTTAATCAAATAATCAGAGAGGGTAAGATCCGCCCAGAGTCCAAAAACGCTTATATAAAAGTAATCCCCAAAAAAGGCAAAGATCCCCTTCTCCCTTCTTCGTACCGCCCAATCTCACTGATAGACATTGACCAGAACATTCTATCAAAAATCATGGCCGACAGATTAGCAACCCTGCTACCTTCTCTCATTGGACCCACGCAAAAGGGATTTGTTAAAGGTCGAGCCGCAGTAGAAAAGTCCTGGCAGTGCTGGAGAATGCGAGGGACCCCTCCTCTCCCACCGGTCATCCTGTCATGGTCGCAATAGATGCTGAAAAGGCGTTCGACACTGTCCGGTGGGAGTGGCTGTGGCTGGTTCTCGATCATATGGGGATAAGAGGAAGTGTCAGGGATCTTCTCTCCGCCATCTACAGTGACCCTACTGTACATGTCCACACACCGGGTTTCTTGTCTCAGCGATTCTCCCTTTATAAAAGTATCCGCCAGGGCTGTCCCCTCTCCCCCCTGCTACTTGACATCGCCCTAGAACCCTTAGCTCATTTTCTGGAAGGCTCGGAACTTTTCACGGGCATTACTGTTGGCCGAGACCAGACGAAACTAGCCCTTTTCGCCGATGACCTCCTTTTTCTCTCCGACCCGAATGAGCATCTACCAAAGATTTTTTCCTTGTTCCAGAGTCAACGCTTCTAAAAGCAAACTATTGGAAATTGGTTCACCACTCCCGAAATCCACCTTGCGTGATCTGAACTTAGGTATCATCGCGGTGGATTCACACATCACGTATCTAGGAATAAAAATTGGCAGGACTCCTAGCACTATATATAACCTGAATTTTCCCCCTTTGTTTAATAATATTTCAGAAGACCTCCATAGATGGCATGGTCTTCCTCTCTCTCTGGCGGGTAGATGCCATGCAATAAAAATGATATGTTTCCCAAAGCTTTTGTACCCTTTTCAAACCCTCCCCTTGTTGTTAAGACACACCGATATTAACAAATTGCTAGCCTCCTTCTCTCGCTTTATTTGGGCAGGAAAGAGACCCCGAATAGCCCTTAGCAATTTGATGCTCCCGCTATGTGCAGGTGGCCTAAACCTTCCGAATATCAGGTTCTATAACCTGGTGTGTCTCACCAGACATGTCTTGGACTGGATGGGAGAAACCAGCAGATATTCTAAATTTTGACTTACAAAGGGATCTGATGCGCCCATGGCACCCCCAGGCCCTCCTCCACACTAAACTCTCAAAGATCCCCTTGAAGATTAGGAGCTCTCTCCTGCTTAAAGACACAATAGCAACCTGGAAGCATATCTGTAAATTGCTCCAGCTGCATTGGCAAATGTCCAGGAAGCTACCCCTGTGGGACCTGCCTGAGTTCCCTCAGGGTCGAAATAACCCCATGTTTAAGCTGTGGAGGGAGAGAGGAGTGATATACACAGAACACAATGCACATGGAGGAGAAAAGGTGGCTGACCCCATCGGAAATCAAAACCAAATTTTTGCTCCCTGAGGTCCACATATTCCCAGCAAGGCAAATACTTTCCTTCTGTAAGTCCAAGCTTCGGAACCCATCGAAACTCTGTGTCTCAAACAACTTTGACTCCCTGATACGGTGCCACACTTAATCTTTTACCCTTTCCCGCATCTACGGTATCTTAAGAGATTGGGACTGGGAGAGGGAGGGCAGGTCGCCCTTTGATAAGTGGGGACGCATGTTAGAAGATCCTGATTTGCAAGACAAAATCCTATCAGGTCTAAGTAGGGTCAGTAGGGAGGTGATTTGTGAAACTTGGAGGGAAACTCACTTCAAAATCTTGCACAATGAATATTATGGCTTTAATCTCCCCCCAACGTGTAATTGTCCAGATAGACGACAGTTCTGCCCCATGTGTCAATCCCCTGCCACCATGTGGCATGGACTGTGGCTATGTCCCTCAACACAGCTTTTCTGGGATCTTTTTATTGATTATGTCCGACTCCACTGGCACACAAGCTCGCTAAGATCTATGATCTGCTAATCTTCCACTACACTAGACCCGCCGACGTTACAGGATCTGGAGTTCCAACATCCGATACTGCACACTTCGTCCCCAGCATTGTCCACATAGCAACTCTGGTTGCCAAACGTTGTCTCCTACTGTACTGGCTGAAACCACAGACCCCTCCTAAGTCAGTATTAGTTGACAGTTTGAAGCAATATCTGGTGGCGGACAGGTTGGAGGCGGAACGTCACAAGGAACTGCACACTGAGAAATTTTTTAAAAAATGGAAGCCATTTATCCTCTCTCATATCTCGAAGGAAGAGATAAGGGACCTGATGTCGTCCTTCAGGTGCACGGGTTGGTATGCGAGAGAGGCTCTGTCGGGCTCCTTGGGCTCCCTTGCACAAAATGAACCTCATTCCTGAAAGCTCTACTATTGGTGCGCTGGGTTCGTTGGGGCCTTCCGCTGACGTCCGTCAATATTCTCACCTCTGGATGTTTTACTTTTGATAGACTACCTCATTGACGGAGAGCTTATCTTATTTAGCCTCCCCGCTGACATATCATGTAAGGGTGGCATGGACATAGTGCTTCTGAGATGAGCTTCTAGATTGTTAAAATGCTCCACTTCCTACCCGGCGACGAGGCAGCTTGGTTCCTTACTGATCAGACTCATTAGGATTGTTAAACTTTCTATATGTCTTTATTTTATTCCCTGTTATTTAATGGTTTATATATGATCAACTCTGTAGTGATCTGTTCCTCACTGCAATTTGTTTGTACAATGTTGTTTTTGGCAGGTCCTTATCTAGGCTGTTTACACTTGTACTGCTATCTTTTCCCCGTTCTAGATGTCTGGAGTTTCTGACAATAGGTTTTGAAATCAACAGGTTTCTGTTACTTATGTATTGTCACTGTATGAAACAACAATTTATTTCTCTGTCAGCTGTATTGCCTGCCATGCATTTGATTTCTATGTTAACTTTAAAAACCCAATAAAATATGTTAAAAAAAAAAAAAAAAAAGAAGTATGTGTGTGTGTGTGTGTGTCCCCCGGGCGGTGGGTGTGTGGGGTGTGTCTGTCCCCTAGGCAGGGTGTGTGTGTGTGTCTGTCCCATTGGCAGGTGTGTGTGTGTGTGTGTGTGTGTGGGCTGTCCCCTGGGGAGGTGTGTGTTCTGTCCCTAGGCAGGTGTGTGGTGTGTTGTCCCTAGGAAAGGGGGTTTTGTGTGTGTGTGTTGTGTGTTGTGTGTGTGTGTTTGTGTGTGGTGTCTGTCCATAGGCAGGTGGTGTTTGTTCTGTCCCCTGGCAGGTGTTTTTGTTGTGTGTGTGTGTGTCTGTCCCATAGGGCAGGTGTGTGTGTGTGTGTGTCTGTCCCATAGGCAGGTGTGTGTGTGTCTGTCCCATAGGCAGGTGTGTGTGTGTGTCTGTCCCATAGGCAGGGGTGTGTGTGTGTCTGTCCCAAGGGCAGGTGTGTGTGTGTGTCTGTCCCATAGGCAGGTGTGTGTGTGTGTGTGTCTGTCCGTGTCTGTCCCATAGGCAGGTGTGTGTGTCTGTCCCATAGGCAGGTGTGTGTGTCTGTCCCATAGGCAGGTGTGTGTGTGTGTGTGTGTGTCTGTCCCATAGGCAGGTGTGTGTGTGTCTGTCCCATAGGCAGGTGTGTGTGTCTGTCCCATAGGCAGGTGTGTGTGTTTGTCCCAAGGGCAGGTGTGTGTGTGTGTGTGTCCCCTAGGCAGGTGTGTGTTTTGTTGTCCCTAGGAGGTGTGTGTGTTGTCCCCCCCAAGGGCAGGTGTGTGTGTGTGTGTACTGTCCCATGGAGGTGTGTGTGTTGTGTGTGTGGTGTCTGTCCTAGGCAGGGTTTGTGTGTTGTGTTGTGTGTCTGTCCCATAGGCAGACGTGTGCGTGTCCCATAGGCAGGGTGTGGTGTTGTCCCCCTGGCAGGTGTTGTGTGTTTGTCCATGGGGAGGTGTGTGTGTTCTTTCCCTTGGAGGGTTTGTGTGTTGTGTGTGTGTTGTCCCATAGGCGGTGGGGTTTTCTGTCAAAGGAGGGGTGTTGTGTGTCTGTCCATAGGCAACGTCTGTCCCCTAGGGGAGTCGTCCTAGGAGGTGGTGTGAGTCCTAGGCAGGGGTGTGTGGTCCCTAGGAGGCGGTGTGAGTCCCATAGGCGGCGTGGTCTGTCCCCTAGGCAGGGGTTTTTGTGTTGTCCATAGGCGGGTGTGTGTGTGTCCCATAGGAGGGTGTGTGTTGTCCATAGGCAGGGTGTGTGTCTGTCCAAGGAGGCGTTGTGTCTGTCCCCTAGGCAGGCGTGGTGTCTGACCCATGGAGGCGTGTGTGTTGTCCCCCTGGGGGTGTGGGTCTGTCCCTAGGCGGCGTGTGTGTTTCCCTAGGCGGGTGTGTGTCTGTCCATAGGAGGGTGGTTGGGCTGTCCCTAGGAGGGTGGTTTTTTTCCCCAAAGGGGGGTGTGTGTCTGTCCCATAGGCAGGCGTGTGTGTCTGTCCCATAGGCAGGCGTGTGTGTCTGTCCCATAGGCAGGTGTGTGTCTGTCCCATAGGCAGGCGTTTTGGTTGTCCCTAGGCAGGGGTGGGGTGTTGTCCATAGGCAGGTGTGTGTGTATGTCCCATAGGCAGGTGTGTGTGTATGTCCCATAGGCAGGTGTGTGTGTCTGTCCCTAGGGAGGGTGTTTTTGTTTCCCATAGGGGTGTGTGTTGTCATAGGCAGGGTTGGGGCTGTCCCCCGGAGGTGTGGTGTGTTGGTTGTGGTCTCATAGGCAGGTGTGTGTGTGTGTGTGTGTGTGTCTGTCCCATAGGAGCGGTGCGTGTCCATAGGGAGGGTGTGCGAGTCCCCTGGCCGGTGTGTGTGTTGTCATAAACAGGGGTGTGTGTGTGTCTGTGTGTCTGGGGGTGTGTGTGTGTTGTTGTGGTCTGTGTTGTCCCCTAGGCGGTGTGTGTTTTGTATTGTCTGCCCCCAGGCAGGTGTTGTGTGTTGTGTGTGTCTGTCCCAAGGCAGGTGTGTGGTGTGTGTGTGTGTGTGTCCCCTAGGCTGGTGTGTGTGTGTGGGTGTCTGTCCCCTAGTCAGGTGTGTGTGTGTGTGTGTGTGTGTCTGTCCCATAGGCAGGTGTGTGTGTGTGTGTGTGTGTGTGTGTGTGTCTGTCCCATAGGCAGGTGTGTGTGTGTGTGTGTGTCTGTCCCATAGGCAGGTGTGTGTGTGTGTGTGTCTGTCCCATAGGCAGGTGTGTGTGTGTGTGTGTGTCTGTCCCCTGGAGGTGTGTGGTGTGTTTTTTGTGTGTGTGGTGTGTGTGTCTGTCCCTAGAAGGTGTGGTTTTTGTGTTGGTGTGGTTGTCCATGGAGGGTGTGTGTTTGTGTGTTGTCCCCTGGGGTGTGTGTTGTGTGTGTGTGTGGTGTGTGTGTGTGTGTGTGTCTGTCCCATAGGCAGGTGTGTGTGTGTGTCTGTCCCAAGGGCAGGTGTGTGTGTGTGTGTGTCTGTCCCATAGGCAGGTGTGTGTGTGTGTGTGTGTCTGTCCCATAGGCAGGTGTGTGTGTGTCCCATAGGCAGGTGTGTGTGTGTGTGTGTGTCTGTCCCATAGGCAGGTGTGTGTGTGTGTGTGTGTGTGTGTGTGTGTCTGTCCCATAGGCAGGTGTGTGTGTCTGTCCCATAGGCAGGTGTGTGTGTGTGTCTGTCCCATTGGCGGTGTGGTGTGGTTGTGTGTTGTCCCCTAGGAGGGGTGTGTGTTGGGGTGTGTGTTGTATAGGCAGGTGTGTGTGTGTGTGTGTCCCCCATAGGCAGGTATGTGTGTGTGTGTGGTGTGTGTGTCCCCATAGGCAGGTATGTGTGTGTGTGTGTGTGGTGTCCGTCCCACAGGAGGTGTGTGTGTGGTGTGTGGTCCCCTAGGCGGTGTGTGTGTGGTGTGGGCTGTCCCCAGGGAGGTGTGTGTGTTGTGGTTCTGTCCCCTAGGCAGGGTTTTTGTGTGGGTGTGTGTTTCCCATAGGCAGGTGTGTGTGTGTGTGTGGGTGTCTGTCCCATAGGCAGGTGTGTGTGTGTGTCTGTCCCATAGGGGTGTGTGTTCTGTCCCTTTTTCGGTGTTGTGTGTTGGTCTTCCCGGCAGGTGGGTGTGTGTCTGTGTCTGTCCCATAGGCAGGTGTGTGTGTGTCTGTCCCAAGGAGGTGTGTGTGTGTCTGTCACAGGCAGGTGTGTGTGTGTGTCTGTCCCAGGCAGGTGTGTGTGTGTGTGTCTGTCCCAGAAGCAGGTGTGTGTGTGTGTTGTGTCTGTCCCAGGCAGTGTGTGTGGGTGTCTGTCCCCCGGGATGGGGGTGTGTGTGTCTGTTAGTCTCGGGGTTGTGTGTGTGTCTGTCCCATAGGCAGGTGTGTGTGTGTCTGTCCCATAGGCAGGTGTGTGTGTGTGTGTGTGTCTGTCCCATAGGCAGGTGTGTGTGTGTGTCTGTCCCATAGGCAGGTGTGTGTGTGTGTCTGTCCCATAGGCAGGTGTGTGTGTGTGTCTGTCCCATAGGCAGGTGTGTGTGTGTGTCTGTCCCACAGGACGGGGTGTGTGTGTGTCCCCAGGGAGGTTTGTGTGTGGTCTGTCCCCCAGGCAGGGTGTTGTGGTGTCTGTCCCATAGGCAGGTGTGTGTGTGTGTGTGTGTGTGTCTGTCCCATAGGCAGGTGTGTGTGTGTCTGTCCCATAGGCAGGTGTGTGTGTGTGTGTGTCTGTCCCATAGGCAGGTGTGTGTGTGTGTCTGTCCCATAGGCAGGTGTGTGTGTGTCTGTCCCATAGGCAGGTGTGTGTGTCTGTCCCATAGGCAGGTGTGTGTCTGTCCCATAGGCAGGTGTGTGTGTGTGTGTCTGTCCCATAGGCAGGTGTGTGTGTGTGTGTCTGTCCCATAGGCAGGTGTGTGTGTGTCTGTCCCATAGGCAGGTGTGTGTGTGTGTGTGTGTGTGTGTGTCTGTCCCATAGGCAGGTGTGTGTGTGTGTGTGTGTCTGTCCCATAGGCAGGTGTGTGTGTGTGTGTGTGTGTCTGTCCCATAGGCAGGTGTGTGTGTGTGTGTGTGTGTGTGTGTGTCCCATAGGCAGGTGTGTGTGTGTGTCCCATTGGC
>JAODAL010075416.1:0-14005 GCA_025379985.1 Phyllomedusa bahiana
TTCAAAAAGTCAAGGGGGCTTTTGATGTTTTAAATTTTGGAATTTCCTGTTACAATTGAATTGTGTGTCAGTTTTCATTGATGCTTAAAGGGTTGTCTCCCTACAATATTTCATAGGTGCATGAATGAAATACTCGTCATTCCGGGTTTCAGATGACCTAAATTTGCATAAACCCCATGGTGAATCCATCTGTGTTTTCATTTGAAATTAGATTGTTAGCTCAGAGTTTCTAAAAATACAAAATGACTTTTTATCTGTCCTCAAACAAAACCCAAATTTACAGTGCTGTTTACTTGAGAAAAAATAAAGCTTTTTTGCCCAGAAGCACAGAGGCTGCCATGACCTGGTGTGACATCAGCCCCTCTATCACATAGAACAAACAAAAGGGGGGGGAGAATTGTTTTACGGTCATTTATGGGGGAACTGAAACTCCCAGGAACTCATAAATTCCTTGTTTCCCCTTAAGGAAAACAGATGAACAAAGCAATATATTTGGAAAATGTCTTTATTTTGTGTTCCTAAATTTGAAAAGCTTTCTTTGTAGCGAGAACCCCCCTTTTAAAGTTTGATGAAAAAGGGGGACCCCTTTCTCTGCCATTTTACAGCAAAAGTGGGGACTGTGCCCAAAAGTTAAAAATTGCTTTCGGGTTTTCTGCAAACACAATCTCTTATTTGCGATCTTAAGAAAAAAAGGTTACACAACCAAAAAAAAGGTTGTTCAGTGAATAAAGTGTTCCGTTTGGGTTTTAAAAAGGGTTTGTTCTTTTTTTTTTTTTTTTAAATTATTCATTTTTTTTAACCTTTAATGAAAACCCCATGTTTTTGAAGCAGGTGATCTGTTCTTTGTTGTCAGCGAAGAAAAAGAGTCGCTGCCTTTAGGGGGGTTTTGCGGCCCCGGCCCCTTTAAAGGGGGCCAGTTCAAAAGGCTTTTGCCGGGTAATTGTGGGGAAGGATTTCGCCCGAAATTTTCGCCGGCTGCTAGGATGGGCAATTGATTCAAACAAAGTGGAATTCTTTTTGAATTTCAGGAAAACTTCGGTTCGAACAAAAGTGAAGTTTGGGGGTACTTCGGGTGAACAAAGTGTGCTTTTGATTGATAAAATGGCTGCGAGACATGGGCTACATGGGGCAAAGCCTTGGGAGGAGAAGGGTTGTGCATGAATGGCAGAGATGAAGCCAATCAGGGCCCGGCGGGATTCTGTGACGTAACCGCACTATATAAGCCCCGGGCGCGGCCGGGAGTAATCCTCTCACTATAGTCAGGGAGGTGTGCCGGGTGTTTGTTGTGAAAATGATTTTTTTACGCATTTTTGTGGGGGTCTCAGCTTGTCTCAGAGATGTTCTCTTAATGTTCTTTTTATTTTTTGGGGTTTTGGGGGGATCTGAAACCCAAGTGTGCGTCCACTGAGCTGCAATTACATTCAATATCCAAGTGGGTTTAACCCAGTTCCCTGTTGTATTTTTTAAAACAGCTTTTTAAAATACAAATACCATTCATTTTGGTGTCAATTTTTTGGAAATTTTAAATCCAGGGGTTATTAAGCGGTTTTGCTGGTGTGCTGACCAGAAACCTCAGTTTCAACCCCAAAATATGTACTTTTTCCTGTAGCATAATTCAAACGCGAGGTTTAAAATTAAATTTTTTTTTGTTGTGGGGCGTAGAAAACACGAAATTGTAACACGCTACAAAGCTATAGTTTGTGGTTGCTCAATTCTTTTGCGCAATTTACATCCGGGGTTAAGTATAGATGGCGGCAATATAGTTTTTAGAGTGGCATGTTGTGAGGGGTCAGTCTGCATAAAAAGACCGGTGAGAGGGCGCATGAGATGAAACACAAATAGATGTGATGTAGCCGACCGCACTTGGGGCCGGGTGAGGAAGGGCTTCATCATCGTCAGGAGAAGAGGGCGTCGCTTGGGGGGCAGGCAGGGCGCACCCAGCAAGGGGGTCGTTGGGGGTTGAGTCAGCAAGGATAGCAGCAGTGTGAGGTCGGGACCCAAAGCGGCCACGGGGTAAAAAACCCCGCTTCGCAGGTCCAAGAAAGTAGGGACGGGGCTCAGTGAGGCGGGCGGCAAAATAGTCACTCGTGGGAGCGTTGGTGGAAAATTACGATACTCAGCGGTGTGGCAGTTTTTTGTAAAAACCCCGGGGAGCCGAAATGGGTTTATGTGAATCTGTAAAGCAAAAAGTGAAGCGTGGCCGGGAGCTACGTTGGCACCCGGCCCGCGTAAAACAATGCGGCCCACCACCCAGTGGCCTGGGAGAAACGTGGCTAGTGGGGGTGGTCCATCCTCCCGCCCCCAAGCAGCAGCAGCAGCAGCGCCCAGGGGCAGCATGCCATTGCAGCCAGTCAAGGCTCCAACACCTTGAGAAGGGAGCTTTTTTCTCTTGA
The DNA here is from genome assembly GCA_025379985.1 of Phyllomedusa bahiana. Classification (NCBI taxonomy): domain Eukaryota; kingdom Metazoa; phylum Chordata; class Amphibia; order Anura; family Hylidae; genus Phyllomedusa; species Phyllomedusa bahiana. The sequence continues at coordinate 2,394 of JAODAL010075416.1, forward strand.
ATTTGCCCCTGCCCTCGTATCAGGGCCCCAAACGTCGTTCGCTAGGCGATTGAAAAGAGAAAACGTATGCATCCAACCATCCTAAGGTGCAGCGTTGACCGGCCCCTGTCCAATTTGTTGGTTGCAGTCCCCCCCTTTTTCCCAAATGGTGGCCTGCACCTTCAGAGAACTAATGGCTTGTGCGAGCGAGTGGAGAGTTCCAAGCCATAATTTTTATTTTCCAAAAGGCAGTACCGCACTTTTAAATTGAGAAAGAAGGTGGGCCAGTCCTTAAGCTTATGGGTTTTTTCCAAGGGCACAGCAGCGGGACGTTCGGGCTGAAACTACGGCAGGGCCAGTACATGTCCTTTAGGGCCCACTGGGTGAATGTGCTTCGGCCCCCGGAAACCCTAACTTGGACAGGAGACGCCCCTTTCTTTTCCACGTTGTCAAACTGTGCTCCTGCGCAAAGTCCGCCCCTCCCCCCCCCCCACCACCCCCCCTTCATCCCAAAAGTACGCTCCCCTATCCACATGTGTAGGGCACAGCGGTTTTACGCAGTTTACACCTGGCTTGCTCGGCGAACGAAGTCAAAGGGGAGGAAATGTCCGCGTCATGCAGCAAGAAATCGATGTTTGGGGGTTTCTCCCGCCAATGCAAAACGGAACCTGGTGAGGACAAAGGAGGGAAAAAAATGGTGTCCCGTGCACGGGAGGGGGCGGTCCCTGCCCTGCATTTTCGCATGTTTCAAATTTGGGTTTTGAAAAGGTTCCTGAAAAGGTCCACGTTTCAGAAATTCTGAAAAGGCCAGGAAAAAAGTGCTGCACTTTTTTCCCTTGTACAAAGCCAGGAAAACCTCTCGAGTTGCAGCGGCAGAAAGCCTCCCCCAACACACTTGTTTTGCGATGTTTCCCCCTTTGGAATTCCAGCCTGCACATGTTGGACCGACTGTAGAAAAGGAAGGCCATTAACGTTTTTTGATGATCCCGGCAGACAGAAGTATCCCCCGTGAAAATTTGTTCAGCCCGTGGATATGGGAACCCGCCGTTTGTTGAGGCCTTCGAGGGGCGCGTTATTGTCAGTGCCAGGACTATGGGGTGAATAAATCATTTCCCCTGCTTCTGTCCCGGAACAGATGTGAAAAAATTGTTGGGCAGGGGGACTGGGACGTGGCGATAAATCTCGTGGCCCCATGAGTCGGTGGGGGCTGAATGGAGGAGGAGGGGCTTTTTGGGAGAAGCTTGTTAGTGAAATGATGGTTTTCTACCCCGGTGACAAGAGAGGGGAGGGGGAAAATGGGGGGGATGGGTAGGAAGCGAGGCAGATGACCCCAAGCAACCCTGGCAGTTAAGTGGAAATGGAGGCGGGGGCCCCCCCAAGTCATTGTGCGATGGGACGCAGCATGCTTATTTTCCTGGCAGTGACAGCCCAATAGTAGATCCGGAGGGATGATTTGGGTCTCCCCCTATGGACCCTAGTACCCCGGTCCCAAAAGGGGGGCCTTTTTCCCCGCTTGAAAAAGGGGGGACAAATCAAAACTATGGGAAATTTCCGTAATCAGTTGGGCCGTTCCTATGTGCGGCTTTTTCCCCCCTCTGAAGGTCTGACCGGGGGGGTTTTCAGGCTCAGATATGCCGCGGCTGCTGAGGAAGATGGGGGGGGGGGGTGGAGCAGTACCCCTCCATCACAGTAAAACCCAAGTTGTTGTACTGATGAGCAGCTTCCTTCACCCGCCCGTGAGGAGGGTAGTCACCGCGCCCGCAGGGACCCGTAGCGTCCCCCAACCCAAAGGCGGTTGGGGCCCACTTGGAAAACACTCTGCCCCCGTTAGAAAATCACTGGACTACGGGCAGCCAAATGGATGTGTGGCCGAATTGCCCGGGTTTGCGTGGAGAAGCTGTCCGCCCCCGGGCCCGTAGTGTGGGATCAGAGCGGGTGTTCGTGCGGCGGGGGCCTCGTTCCCGAAGGGGAAAAACCCCCTTGTCCCCGGGAAATGTTGGAACGACGGACATTTTTCAAGATGAATAAAGGGTGGATCGGCCAGGATTTCACCACCAAAGCCTTGGCTTAGTCTGGTTCAAAAATACCTGCCCCCAGCCATTTCTATGCCCCACCGCCCGATGCCAAATCTGCGAAGTTTTCCATCGCCCACCACCATCTTTACCGGGACTGGTATTGCCCCCCACCTCAACACTTGTATTGTGCCCCCTTATGCCTCAGTGATGGTGTTGTGTTGCCCTTAATCCCCCACTGTGTCATTGTGCCACTCTCTGATCTCATGCTGTTGCTCCCGCCGCCGTCACCTAAATTACTCCTTTTTTTTCCACCTCCAAATTTGATTGTGTCACGTTGACCTCATGCTGCTGCTGTGGCTGCTGCCTGTCTCCCCACGTGTCATTGTCCCCTGTTGACCTCATGCTGCTGCCCCCGTGACCTCTGCTTAGTCATTTTGCCCCTCGTGTCTTCCTCCCCGTTTTGCCCCTCCGAATGTCTTTGCCATGCCTGACCCCTGCTGTGCTTTTTGTGACCTCTACGGTATTGTGCAACTCTGTGGCCTAATACTGTTTGCCACCTCCAGAATGTTTGTGCCACTGTTGACCTCTTGTGCATGTGGTGCTGCGTGTCCTCCACAATGTGTCATTGTGCCACTTTCTGACCTCATGCTGCTTGTGGTGTGCCGTGTCCTCCACACTGTGTCATTGTGCCTTCCCGACTCATGTCTGCGTGGGTGCTGCCCCTGTCCTCCACATGTGTCATTTTGCCCCTGCCTGACCTCTGTGCTGCCGCCGTGACCTCCGTCTCAGTCATTGTGCCCTTCTGTGGCTTCCCCCCTGTTTTTAATCCAAAAAATGTCATTGTGCCCGCCTGCCTCATGTGCTGCCGGCCCCCGACCCCCGCTCTCAGTCATTTTGCCATTTTTGTGGCTTCCCCTGTTTTGCCACCCCCAGAAAGTATTGTGCCATCCGATTGCGCCGCTGTGGTGCTGCGTGTCTCCACATGTGTCATTGTTTACTTTTTGAAATCTGCTGCGCTGTGGCTGTTCCCCTGTCCTCACATGTGTCATTTTGCCATGCCGACCTCATGCTGCTGCCCCCATGACCTCCCCTTCATCTTGTGCCCTTCTGGGGCTTTTCCTGTTTTTCATCCTCCGAAGTCTTGTGCCCCCTGTGCCCCATTTTTTCTGCTGCCCCCCCGTGACACCGCTTCAGTCATTGTGCCATTCGTGGCTTTCCCCCCTGTTTTGCCCCCTCCAGAAAGTATTGTGCCAAAGCCTGACCCCCATGCTGCTGGCCCGCCGGGGACTCCCCTCTAATTTTGTGCCTTCTGTGGCTTCCTCCGTTTTGCCACCTCCGATGCTTGTGCCCCGCCTGCCCATGCTGCTGCCCTCCCTGACCTCCGTTCTCGCATTTTGCCCTTTTGGCTTCCTCCCTGTTTTTCCACCTCCCGAATGTCATGTGCCCTGCAGACCTATGCTGCGTGGTGCCGCCGTCACCCCCCATCTGTCACTGTTTTTGCCACCTGCGCTCTCGCTTTTTTTTTTCCCGCTTTCGCTGGCATGACTTTATCAGGCTACATTCCCCTTTGGGTTTTTTTTGGTCAGTTTCGCCCTCTTAAGTGCCAGGGAAATTTTAAGTGAACGATTCTAAGAGCGGCCGGGCAGTCATCTGCGTGCATATAAAAACAAATTGTATGAAGCCCAAACCCAAGTCCCTTGCATATTTAAGCATGGACAAGTTTACAGCACCCTGCAGGCTATGTGCAGCCGGGGAATTAGCTTTTTTTAACGTGATTCGTGCCAAAGTAATTCGGAACAAAGTTATTTTTTGCCGAGAAATTCGGCGAAGTGAACGAAACAAATTTCGGGAAATTCGCCCATCTCTAGTTGGAACCAATGTAGGCAAAAACTGAAAAATATAGCTGGTCATAAAGTATTTTTCAAGCCTATTATTTAAGTAGTTAAAATTAAAACTAAAGCCTTCTGGGGCGTGGCTTGCGAAGGAACTGGACGCACACTGCTAGAGCTCCGGGCAGGACATCTCTAAAGAACCAGTAAATCGGAACAGAAATGGGTCCCAGACGGGGCAAGAAGGCTCCCAAGCTCACCCAGACCTCCTCTGTGGGAGACATTCCCATCTCAAACTACTTTCCCCCGTTACAAGATCTGGAGGGTGAGGACGCTGTATCCCGCGCCTCTGAGGTGTCGGCGCCATCTTCCCCAGCTTCCGGAGCCTCAGCGCTAGAAACCCGCGGCACAGCAGCTCATGCGGCGAGCCCCCGCAGCTTACCCTCGCTCCAGGATTCCCCTCAGCCGCTGCAGTCCATAGACATCTCAGCTTCCAAAGCTGGATCGAGGGCTGAAAAGTCCGTGCGCCTGGACCGAATCTCGCAGCAGAGCGAGCATCCGCCGGACAAGGTACCCCAGGTTCTCCCCGCAGCTTCGGCTGCCTCTCTTCCCTAAGGGTCTCCAACGCACTGGGACTTGGACCTGGCCTCGGGTAAGCTGTGCCCTCAAAAGGGGAGCCCTGTGCATGAAAGCCAGCGCTGCCGGCCTGCATCACAGCCTGCGGCCACCATCTTGCCTCACCACGTGGGGCCACAGGCATTGCCGCGGATCCCTCTGCACGCCGCGCCGGAGACCCGGCCCTGACACAGAGCGGCCCAGTAACAGCTACCGGGAAGGCACTGACCCATCAGCACCTTGTGACAGGCCCCTTAGTGGGACAACCACCGGCCACAGTAAGTGGGCTAGTAGCCATATCGGCAATGGACTGTACCCCGTACAATAACATGGATGGCTCGCTCAATTGGGCCACAGAAATCCCATCTGGGGACTCTACTGATGACGGGGAACCTGTTGCTCCGACTGCTGCAGGTCTGGAGCTTACGGTATGCCACCGGACAGAGGACACCCCTATGCCGTGCACCCCACCTGCTGGCAAGCTCCTTGGGACGCCCGGACCGGGTGGGCACCAGGCTGCCACCTCCGCGGCTTCTCAGCCCTTGATGCAGTTCACCCCCCTTAACACGGCTGAGGGTCCCCAGCAGGCTCTGGCTGCACCTGCTGAGCCTACCACCCGGGGGAGCAGTGTCGCCTCACCGCTGAATCAAGTAGAGCACCTACATTCCCCTGTGACATCTCACCCGGCCGCATTTACCACTGGAAACAGACCCCCTCTGGCTCAGGACGGTAGGGACTGGGGTCGGTCAGAAAAATCCCGGGTCATGAGTATAAAGGAGACATCGTGGGCTTCTAACCCGGGCTCCCCAACGTGGGTCAGTAGCCCTCATTCACCAACTGCTACCCCTCAGCCGTCAGCACACGATGCCCCCGCGCACTGGCACCAATCGGGACCTCATGCCTTAGCCCTTCCCTCCTCGGACGCAGCGATACACGCCTTGGCTTCAGATCCTGAACTACAGGCGTTGCTCACGCTTCTTCCATCAAAATCGGATATGCAACAGCTGGGCAAAGAACCGCGTCAAGCCTGGCATCAAGACCTACAACCGGTGCAGACAGCAGTAAAGGAATTACAACAGAAATGCCAGAAATTGGAGAGTACACAAGACTCCACAGCTAGTGTATTATCGAGTCTCCAGATGGCCTTGGCCGATCAAGTTCTGCGCCATAACCAACTTGTGTCCCAGCTCGATGACCTGGAAAACCGCAACAAGCGCAACAACATCAGAGTGCGGGGTCTTCCAGAAACGGTCCGCGCCTCTGAATTAATGCCGGGCATCACGAAGATGTTCAATTACATACTTGGCAGGCCCATCCGACACCTTAGAATTCGACTGAGCCCATAGAGCCCTCCATCCCCAAAGACAAGATCCCTAGAACCCGAGATATGTTATTTGCTGGGTACATCACTACAACTTGAAAGAGGAGATCTTGAGAAAAGCTCGCCTGATGGGGACGATTCTATATGAGAACACTCAGATTGGACTCTATCTTGACCTCTCAAGGCGTACCCTGAGGATGAGGTAAGCCCTCAAACCCCTTCTTGCCGTCCTGCAGAACCGCCGGATCCAGTACCGATGGGGCTTCCCATTCGCCCTCCAGGTGAAGCACGGGGACTACATGGTCACTCTCCGAACACCAGCAGACCTGCCGATTTTCCTCTCTACCCTGGACTTGCCGCTAGTGGACCTCCCTGACTGGCCAGCTGCTGTTGATCCAGGCCTATCGGCCCCATCATCCTCCAAACAACGGATGACCTCGCATTTGTCCACAGCTACTCTCCCGAAAACTCAGCGAGCGAACCGCAGAAGGAGGGACCCAGATATGCCTACGACACCCCCTGGCCCCCCGCACTGAACTGCTACCGGGCACTTCTCGGGAAAGATAGTATATGGTCAACTAGTATGTAGTTGGCTCTGATGAGGTCTTTTTGCTTCTTTTTCTACCCCTCCCGCATGGGACATTTGAACTGTTTAAAGTCTCTCTTGAAATCTCCTGGTTCTCAACTATAGCAAAGGCTGTTGATAGTATAGGTTGTCTGTTATATTAGTTTACTTCAATTGCTGCCTAACACCCTTTGCCTTTCAGAGTCTCATTCCTGCCGTCTGGAACTCAGGGACTATGAGATAGATTTGTTCTGAGTGTCTTGCCCTTGCAAGTAGACCATGTTGGCCCCCTGATGCCACTCGGGCTCCTCTGGACCATTTTGCCACTTTGGTCTACCGCAGTTATTAGGCTGCTATGTTGTCTTTTTTTTTATGTTTTTGTGTGACGGGCCTTGTTGGCCATTGTTTAATTGCCCTTTCCTCTCCACCCTCCTTCAGCCAGTCGGGATCGACCCCCTCGTTGCTCTCCTCATTCATCTCTGATCCTCTTTTATGCGTTTATGCTGTATTTTGAATGTATACCATGAGGGTTACGTCCCTTAATGTTAAGGGGCTGAATACACCAGAAAAACGGTCCAAGATCTTCTACCGTCTGCACAGGCTTAAATCTCACATTATTTGTCTGCAGGAGACTCACCTATTGCGGGATCAGGAGAGATTTTTGCAGAATAGGTTCTACTCTGCCTGGTACCATAGCGGCAACCCTTCTCAGAAAACGAAGGGAGTAGCTATATTGGTCCACAAGTCCTTCCCCCTGCAGGTGCTGGATACTTACGCAGACGAGGAGGCTAGGGCAATTTTCTTAAAATGTAAATTCCAAGGCCATATTTATACGGTGGCAAATATCTATGTCCCGAACTCTGGTCAGATCTCCTTCCTCACCAGGGTGCTTGATGAACTAACGTATTTTGCTCAAGGTCAGATCATACTATGCGGTGACTTCAATCTCGCTTTGCATCCCCCTCTGGACATATCCAATGGGCGGTCGTCCATCCCACGCCGGACGCTTAATAGTTTAGAAACTTGATGCACAGTATGCAGCTGACAGATGTGTGACGCATCATGCACCCGGGGGAGAGAGACTACACTTTCTTCTCGAGCCCTCACCAACTATATAGTCGCATAGATTACATCTTCACGCAGCACTCCCTTTTGCCCTATGTGGCGAATACTAAGATTGATGTGATGCTCCACTCCGACCATGCACCCATACATTGCGATCTCAACCTGCCGAACTTCAAGCGCCCCCCCATTCAATTGGAGACTAAACGAGACCCTTTTGCAGGATGCTCTTTGCCTGCGGGAGCTCCAAGCCTCGATAAAGGACTTTCAGGAGCACCATAGGGCAGACCAAACGACTCCTCAGATCCGATGGGAGGCCTTGAAGGGCATCATACGCGGGGTGCTAATAAAGCATGGAGCCCGACTGAAACACGAAGCGGCTAGTAAGCTCCATTCCTTGCTAACAGAGTTACACTATGAGGAGGCTGTTCATATGACCTCGGGCTCAGATTCAGACCTGAGAATACTGCTTAAGCTCCGCCATGAAGTGTTGGCTCTCATGGAACGAAAACACAAACGCTATCGCCAGGTGCGGGAGGCGAGGTTTTATGAATGGAGCAACAGGCCAGGTAGATATTTAGCCAGAGCCCTGGGGGACAGAAGGGCTTCCCTATTTATCCCTCAGATCAAATCGACTGAGGGACGTTTGTTGCATATGACTGAAGACATACTCTCGGTCTTCCATGAATACTATTCGAAGCTTTACAATCTTCCTAGTCCGACCCAGCAGCACACGGACTCTGCACCCCGTCCCAATTTGCAGGCATATCTACAAAGCACGGCTCACCCTGACCTCTCTAGGGACGTTACCGCTTCCCTGGAGGTCCCCTTTTCTCTAAAGAGTCCAAACGCTATACCCCTCTCTCAAAAGCCCAAGACCAGACGGCTTTACTGCCAAGATTTTTAAGGCCCTGAAGGTTGAACTAACCCCCCCACTCTTGTTGAATTTTAATTCAGTTTCTCACTCATCTCCTTTTGCCCCAGACTTTCTCAAAGCACACATCACGGTCATCCCCAAAGAAGGAAAGGATCCGGCCTTATGTCAAAGCTATCGTCCAATCTCTTTAATCAATACGGACGCCAAGATTTTCGCCAAATTGATAGCTCTGCGACTAAACCCCCTCTTAGGTAACCATATCCATCTTGATCAAGTGGGCTTCATCCTTATGAGAGAAACGAGAGATAATGCCCTCAAAACTTTCACACTAGTCAACCACGTGCGGAGGTCTAAGATCCCCTGCATGTTACTCTCTTTAGATGCGGAGAAGGCCTTTGACCGGGTTGACTGGTCATTCCTTTCGGGAGTACTTTTATCTCTTGGTGTAGGCCCAATTCTCCGTGAGAAGATACTTGCCCTGTATCAACACCCGCAGGCTCAAATCCGAATTAATGGGTCGCTTTCTGCTCCATTTACCATTGGCAATGGTACCAGGCAGGGTTGCCCTATTTCTCCTCTCCTGTATGCTCTAGTCATGGAGCACTTGCTCCAGGACATTCGCATGAACACCTCTATCGGTGGAATAAAGTGTGGTGACCTTAATGTGAAATGTTCAGCCTTTGCTGACGATCTGCTTCTTTATGTCACAGAACCCTTAATCTCTCTCCCCTCCATTCTTCGAGTCCTAAGCGACTTTGGGTCACTCAGCAACCACAGGGTGAACATGGCCAAGAACATGGCCCTGAATCTCACCCTGTCCCCTAGTGAGGTTGCTTGTCTGAAGGAAAACTACTCCTTTACATGGGCGCCCTCCTCCATTAAATATTTGGGAGTCCATATTCCAGCAGGTCCCAGTAAAATCTTTGACCTCAACTTCCCACCACTCCTTAATTCCATAAGGCTCGACCTCTCCAAGTGGGAGAAGAAAGACTTTTCCTGGTTGGGTCGAATCAACATCGTAAAGCCTTTTTTCCACGCCTTGCATAGCCTGATTATGTGCTTTATCTGGGCACAAAAACACCCTAGGATCTCCAGAGCAATCCTAATGAGATCTAGGATGGAAGGTGGACTGTCAGTTCCAAATCTTCAAGCTTACTACTTAGCGGCAGTCAAAATCCTGGACGGCTTCCATGGCTCTCAGACAAAGGCTTGGGTCCAAATTGAGGCGGAACTCTATAGCTCTCCAACAGCGGCACTCCCTTGGATCCCCTGTTTGTGGCTCCCTACAAAACGTTTGACCTCTCTTCCTCTAGTTTTACAAACGGTTGTACGAGTAACCAGATCTTAGCGCTCCTCCATGGCTATCATGGACTCAGGAGGACCACTCATCCCGCTCACTGGGAATCCTGGGTTACCGGAGACATTGCGCTCAGCAGACCTTGGTATAGGGAGGGACAGAGGTTTCAGGATTGTTGGGGATGTGTATCAGGACGATGTGGTTAAATCATACTTGATCCTGAGGGACGAATGCCAGTGTTCCAGGTTCTCGAGATTATATTATTATCAACTGTGCAGCTGGTGCACGTCCTTCAACGCCCCTCTGTCCCTCAACAGAGCCCTCACGACATTTGAGAACTGGTGTCTCCGACTCCCGTCCTCTAAACACTTAGTATCCAGGATATATGGTCTGTTGACTCAGACTATGCCAACCTCTAAGCTCCATTTTCAAATGGCGTGGGAGAAGGAGCTTGCTAGGGAACTCTCCGATGAGGAATGGCACCGAACATTCGCGCTGGCGCGGAGGACCTCTGTCTCAGTACGCACCCAAGAACTGAACTATAAGATAATCTCGCTTTGGTATAGGGTCCCCTCGCTGCTACATGCCTTTTACCCTTCGGTCCCTAAAACATGCTGGAGATGCCACGGTGCGGAAGGTACCCTGATGCACATATGGTGGAGTTGCCCATTTTTGCAACCCTTCTGGGTTAAAGTAATCCACATAATTAGCATAATCTCAGGTGAAAAGTTGGACAACGACCCAACAGTCCTGTTATTCATGCTAATCCGAGGCTCCTCCAACTCACTGAAAGGCCTGCTGATCACCTTCTTGTTAAATGCTGCAAAAGCAGTAATACCTAGGCTTTGGCGCTCTACGTCGCCACCAACCATCACCGCTTGGTTTGATGAGGTTAGTAAGATCTGTAGGTGGGAGGAAATAGGGTATGTTTCAGTGGATGGTTGAATCGAATTTTTTAAGGTCTGGGACGATTGGCTTACTTTTTGCGAATCGCCGCACTATGCCAGGCTCTGTTAGCCTGCACTTAATCTATCTTGTTTAGATTGGACCGACCTGTTATCTTGGCGGGTAATGATGGCAGCTCTCTCTTGAAGCGTCCTGAAAAAGGTCAGGAGGGGCGGGTGTGGTTACTGTGCACCGTCGATCCAGTTCTGGGGGTGTCGGGGAGTCAAGGAGGCAATGGTTTGGAGTATGTCCTGCGATACTCTTCTCGCCTCCCGGCTGCCTCCTGGGTTGGCGGGAGGAGACTCGGGGTCTTCGCCCTAGGTTCCCTTATATTGGCCGAACCAGATTGGACACACGTTGCCGTGTTGGCTCCCTGTCACTAGCGCCTAATCACAAACCTGGGCTCTTTTATACAATGTCTCAATACTGTATGTTTGCTCTTAATCGGTTTAAACTTAAGTAATTAGTAGCAAAACGGATATGCTGCTGTTATACACGATCCTGGTTTCCTTTTTACCTTGCGGACTTTCATGACACCTGATATATTTGTAGTACATTATGCTTACTTGTTACCATTATCATTGTTGCATATTGATGTTTACCATCTGTTTGTTGTTTCTCAAATAAACCCTTTTTGAATGAAAAAAAAAACAAAAAAAAAACTAAAGCCTTCTGTTTTCTTCAGGTTCTGATTAGAGTTGGGCGAATTTCTAAAAAATTCGATTCTATGACCTCGCCGAATTTTCCGTCAAAATTCGTTTCGGTCCAAATTGCTTCGGGACAAATCGCGTTAAAAAACAGCTATTTCCTGGCTGCACAGAGCCTGTAGGGTGCCCATAGAACGTTGTGCCATGCTTAAATATGCAGAGGGAGCTTGGTTTGGTCTTCATAAAAATGTTTTGTTTTAGTATGACACGCATATTTACTGCCGCCGCTTTAAGAAATCGCTTCACTATTAAATTTTCCCCGGGCACTTGAGAGGGCAAAATGACCAAAAAATGAAGGGGGGAAAATAGCCTGATAAAGTCATGGCAAACGAAAGTGGAATAAAAAAAGCTGAGGGCTAGTCCTACCTAGGTCAAAAGGAACAGTAGTAGGTTACGGGCC
>JAODAL010075417.1:0-14004 GCA_025379985.1 Phyllomedusa bahiana
GGGGATTGCAGGGGAGTTGCAGGACAAGGGAAAGAGAGAGAAAGAAAAAAAAGACAGGTTGGTCATGCGAAATCTGGTGGGTGCACTATGCATCGGGGTTGGGCCCCTTGACCAATCAGGGTAGGTGCGACGTATGCGTGCAGGGTTGGTCACTGACAGCAATCAGTGGTAGGTGCAACGTATGCATGCGGGGTTGGTCACTGACAGAAATAAGTGGTAGGTGCGACGTATGCGTGCGGGGTTGGTCACTGACAGCAATCATTGGTCCTGGAACAGAGAGAGATCATGTGCAGTCCCATGTAAACACAAACAGATAAAACATATAGTTTTGTTCTGATGATCTGTAGAGGTCAGAGGTGAAATGAATCTGCAGGATATATCACTGTGTGTGAGAGACAGAGAAAAAAAATCACCATTTTTCCCAGAGGCCTTAATGTCAAAGTCCTTTCTAATACAAAGTATGTAGAGACGGAGAAATGTAGATATACACTATGGAGTTACACTTAGCTTTTCACTTCCAATGACAGCTGAGAACCTTTCCTTTCCCCCTGCTCACACAAAATGAATTCTCACGTGCACACTTTGGGCATGTCTGCAGAGAGAGAAGATACGCCCTGCTGGGAGGAGACATACGCCCCTCCATTTCACAAGCTCTGCTTAGCAACCGTTATAAACGGCTGCCAAATGGTGAAACGAGAATACCACTTTAAGTCATTCTCCCCCATCAAACTACCATGTGTGTGCATTCCTCACTGTGTGAGCTATACTTTTTGGCTGCTCTCCATGCTCCAATCTGCCAAGTACAACCTCCTCCCACCCTCTCCTGCTATCTCTACCCCTGAGAAAAGGTAGAGGGAGCGAAAAGACTATGAGGTACAGAAGCAGTATTGTGATTCGTTGAGATTCATAAAATGTGATCAGCCAGGAGAAAGGCTTAAAGGGGTTGTCTCGCTACAATGATTGGGTTTTAATTTAAAGATCTTTAAAAAACAAGCAGCTTTGCAATATATGTTCATTACAAATGTCCTACTGATTTTGAGCTAGCCCTGTTAGTATTACTACATCAGCTTCTCAAATCTCTATAGTAGCCGACCTGTTGATCCTTATCTTACTGGCTGTCAGGTCTGAATGACTCATCACCTTTGAAGACAGGTCGAGCAGAGAGCCCTCCCGCACAGAATGCTTCTGGAGTGGAAGGAGGGGGAGGGAGGACTCTGGTGTCTGTGTCCATGCAGCCTGGATTAACCCTGTGTGTGCCTGCTTCCTCCTGCTCTCTACACAGATAGATGTGACAGCAGTGACCCTGTCTGTTACTATAATCATGATATGTCTTTGGAACTGTGACTATACTAATACTGTACAGATCAGGCATGTGAATACTTTATGCTCTCCTGTATTAGTGAGACATCCTGAGTATAGTAACACTTCCCTTGTTGTTGCTGGAGATGTGGAGACTTGTAAGCTAAGCAGGGGCTATAGGAACACATGCATCCCTCTGTTCTATTAGCACACCACTTCACATTTCTCTCTACACTCCTAGATCAGCCCTCTCCTGTAACAGACCTAGGCAGGCACACACAGGGTGAACTCTGAGAGCAAATCCCCTCCCCCCCCCCGCTTTATAGAAGTTAAGTAGCTGCCTGTGTGCTGATGGGAGGGGGGAGAGGGAGCAGAAGAGACAGACCAAGAAGCACGCCCCTCAGTTCAACTTACCAGGGACACTGACAGGCTGAAAGCTCATAATGAGACAACTCCTTTAACAAACTCCACAGCACCAATATTGTAGGATTTTTTTTTCTTACTAAAGTTGCTTAATTTTCCATTTAGGAAACAAATGAACAATAAAACAATTCGACACAAAGACTGATTAAATTAAAAGATTGTGAAATCAACAAAAAAAAAATCCTAATTAGTACTTTGTTGCTGCTCTTTGAGGTTTTCTAATGGCTTGAATTCTTTGAAGCATGGACTTCACTAACGATAAGCAATATTTTACTCCAAGCTGGTACCAACTTTCCTGAACAGTGAATGACAGATGTGCTTTGCAGGATTATCATGAACCAATTATTTTAATCTTGCACCATGAATTTTCATTTGTGTTAAGATCTGGCCTGTTAGCTGGCCATATTGTCACGCTGATATGCCTTTACTGAGCAAACAGTCATTGCCATGTGGCAAGAGGTATTGTCTCTTAAAAAAAATTACTTCTTCACCAAACCTGGCAGATATCACACATGGTTTGTTTGCATGTTGGTAACCGTAATAAAAATGATTTGCAAAGCTGCTTTGTTTTATTATTTTATTTCAGATATAATAAAGCTGTAAAAATGGCTGCAAAACTGCACACAACCTTTAAGCCATGTAACATACGGGAATATTTGTCTCACTTGTTTTGTCTTTGTGAAATGTCTCTACTGAACAACACACTAGATACAGCCGTTTGCCTACTTATAATCCTAAAAGTATATTTGTTCACATTTTCACCTACAGTGAAGGAAATAATATTCAAAATGAAATCCAGAAAATCACATTGTATAAATTATATAAATTTATTTACATTTTTCTGAGAGAAATAAGTATTTGATCCCCTACCAACGATTAAGAGTTCTGACTTCTACAGACCAGTTAGACGCTCCAAATCGACTCATTACCTACATTAAAGACAGCTGTCTTAACCCCTTAAGGACCTTGGAATTTTTTTTTGTTGACACGTACGTTTTTTCCCTTCTCGCCTTCCCAGAGCCATAACTTTGTTATTTTTCCACCTACATAGACACTGGAGGGCTTTTATTTTGCGGGACAAGATGTACTTTCTAATGGTGTTATTTACTGTACTATAGAATATACTGGGAAACGGCAAAAAAAATTCCAAGTGGGACAAATTGTGAAAAAAAGTACTTTCGCCATGTTTGCAGGTTTTTTGCTTTTATGCCGTTCAATCTCTGGTAAATATAATGTGTTATCTGTATTCTACAGGTTGATATGAATCCGCCAATACCAAACATTTGTAAAATGGGGAAAGGGGGATGATTTGAGCTTTTAATACTTTTTTTTTGTACTTTAAAACTTATTTTTTTTTACTTTAACATGGAGTCCCCCTAGGATGCTTCACCACTAGGAGGCGCAATCGTTAATACAGCCTAATGCATTGCATAGACAATGCATTAGGCTGTACCAAGATGGCGGCTCCCCACTTCCTACCTGGGGCCGGAAGTGGGGCAAACGAGAACATGGCAGCAATGGATGCCTTCACAAGGCTTGCCGCTGCCATGACCAGGCATCAGATCCCCGCGGCATTGTTTTTCATTCATTTAGATGCCGCGGCCATCTTGGCCGTGACATCTAATGGGTTAAACAAAGTGGGCGAGCGGAGTCCTGCTGCCGTCCCTTCCCCACCACCCTGTAACCACTGGATGTTAGCTGCGATCAGCCGCTAACACCCCGGTGGCTGTGTGGAGGGGTCACGGAGCGACCCCGCAGCAAAGCCCCTTAGTGTCCCTGGGACATACTCATACGTCCAGGGTTGTTAAGGGGTTAAATAGTCCACAGACTCAATTAATCAGTCAGACTCTAACCTCTACAACATGGGCAAGACCAAAGAGCTTTCTAAGGATGTCAGGGACAAGATTATAGACCTGCACAAAGCTGGAATGGGCTACAAAACCATAAGATGCAGGGTGAGAAGGAGACAACTGTTGGTGCAAGAGTTAGAAAATGGAAGAAATACAAAATGACTTTTAATCGACATCGATCTGGGGCATCATGCAAAATCTCACCTCGTGGGGTATCCTTGATCATGAGGAAGATGAGAGATCAGCCTGAAACTGCACAGGGAGAACTTGTTAATGATCTCAAGGCAGCTGGGACCACAGTCACCAAGAAAACCATCGGTAACACATTACGCCGTAATGGTTTAAAATCCTGTAGTGCCCGCAAGGTAACCCTGCCCTAGACGGCACATGTGCAGGCCTGTCTGAAGTTTGCCAATGAACACCTGGATGATTCTGCGAGTGACTGGGAGAAGGTTCCTGTGGTCAGATGAGACAAAAAATTAGCTCTTTGGCATTAACTCAACTCGCCGTGTTTGGAGGAAGAGAAATGCTGCCTATGACCAAAGAACTTTCTGCTTTAAATAAAGCGAAAGTTTTATGAGGTTCTTTGTTCACACTTTTGCGCAAAATTGCTTAAGCCCACCTTCGACTTTCAACGAGACCGCAGAAGTGTGAACAAAGAACCTCATAAAACTTTGGGTTTTTTTAAAGCAGAAAGTTTTTTTCAACGTATTCTATTTTTGTGTGCTGCTGTTATTGCTCTGTGTATTTAGATTACAGCCGTCACAGCGTGCACCCACATTTAAAGTTTTTTAGAGGTGCTGAACCAAATATTGTGTGTTGTGTATTACAAATAGGGGGGACGGGCTGCCTCCATCCTGGTTTTTAGCACTCCACCCATCTACACAGACTTTTTAATCAGTGCAGTGTATTTAGTAGTTGGTGCCTTCACATTCTGAAAGGTAGGTCTGGATGGACCACAGAAAAATATAGCGTTAGTATAAACGTAGTGTAGGACCCACCTGCATTGAGGTCTCGTTGAAAGTCGAAGGTGGGTTTAAGCAATTTTGCGCAAAAGTTTGAACAAAGAACCTCATAAAACTTTCGTTTTTTTTAAAGCAGAAAGTTTTTTTCAACGTATTCTATTTTTGTGTGCTGCTGTTATTGTTATGTGTATTATGACCAAAGAACACCATCCCCACTGTCAAGCATGGAGGGGGAAACATTATGTTTTGGGGGTGTTTGTTTGCTAAGGGCTCAAGACTACTTCACCGCATTAATGGAAGAATGGATGGAGCCATGTACCGTAAAATCCTGAGTGATAGCCTCCTTTCCTCTGCCAGGACATTAAAAATGGGTTGTGGCTTGGTCTTCCAGCAAGACAATGACCCGAAACATACAGCCAAGGCAACAAAAGAGTGGAGTGGCCTATTCAGTCTCCAGACCTTAATCCCACAGAAAACTTATGGAGGGAGTTGAAGCTATGAGTTGCCAAGAGACAGCCTCAAAATCTTAATGATTTAGAGATGATCTGCAAAGAGGAGTGGACCAAAATTTCTCCTGACATGTGCGAAAACCTCATCAACTACAAAAAATGTCTGACTGCTGTGCTTCCCAACAAGGGTTTTGCCACCAAGTATTAAGTCTTGATTGCCATAGGTATCAAATACTTACTTCTCTCAACAAAATGCAATTAAATTTATATAATTTATACAATGTGATTTTCTGGATTTTATTTTTGATATTCTATCTCTCAATGTTAAAATTAATCTACCCTGAAAATTATAGACTGTTCATGTCCCTGTCAGTGGGCAAACTTACACAATCAGAAAGGGATCAAATAATAATTTCCTTCACTGAATGTGCACTCATTATAACACATTTTCTTCTTTCAGATTGGTTCCAGTTGGTTGGTTTGTTGCATGATATTGGAAAAATTCTGGCCCTGGAGAATGAGCCTCAGGTACCCCATGTAATCAAAATATATAATAGTGTATTTATAATATATATTTAATATATACTTCTCACCCATAACATAAAAACCACCTGCCGAAAAAATATAAGTACCCTTGTGTCCCCAAAACAGCTCTGAACAATTGCAACATAGACAAGATCACAAGATCTCTGAATGTCTCCTATGTTATCCGACTTCAAGACGTCAGTAGCAGATCCAGCTTATATTTTTATTTGATTTTTAGCATATATAACCCTATTTGAAATAAAAAAAAAATCATACTCAGGTCTCCCCTCGCCTTCGTTCCAGCAGCGTGCCATTCTCACTAGCCACAGGTCTTCTGTTTTCTTCTTCTGGATGAGCATGTTACCATTGCAACTACTGATTGGCTACAGGCAGCCACGTTTCACTCAATTACATCACCACTTGTAAGTGAACAGCTCCAAACAGGGATGTAAGTAGAGAGAGATGAGAGGTATGATATATATATTTTTAATGGGCTCCTCTATGCTAAAAATGAAATAAAAATATAAGATGAGCAACCCCTTTAACTAATGTAAATTGCAAGCTAGGAACTTTATGAGTCAGACTTGTTTTTCCAGTATATACCACATGTGGTTGATCAGACTGAGTTCTGGGGGATTCGAAAGTAAAGTCAACACGCTGACTTCAAATCGATACTAAAGCATTTCTGCAGTGTGGCAAGGTACAATATCCTGCTTAAAAGGCCACTGCCATACGGGAATACTATTGCCACAAATGTGTTTGCAACAATGTTTAGGTACAGCGTCAAGTTAATATCCACATGAATGCCAACTCCCAAAGTATCCAGCAAAACATTGCCAAGAGCACGATACTCTTCACAAAAAAGAAAATAGAGAGTATTTGATCAAAAATAGGATATCAAACTTTATAATTATCACATAAAAAATATATTAAAAGGCATACAGGAAAGGTCACCAAATATTACAACACTGATCCAGGTGTAACACAAGTGTATAAGGTGTAATTCTAATATAGGCTATACCCAAGGCAAATATATAATAATCCACTGTTTATATAGTCCTACAATGTTACCAAAATAGCTCTGTTGGTTAAGATGTCAAAGACTTATTGTAATTAAACTAAGTTACCATATTAAATGACCAACAACCATGCCATATAACACTACATAACACTATCAGTGATTATAATCCTTACCAAACTAAAGGATCAGGGTTGTCTCCCCAATGCGCGTTTTGCGTTTTCTTTGCTTCCTCAGGGGGTGTTGACTCCAGTTGTTCTTACCCTGCTTAAATAGAACCCCAATTGCCGCTTACACCTGTGGCATATGCGGCGCGTGCGCCGTGTTCAAAGGGAGCGACCTCCGCTGCCCCATTTCCAGCACTCCCGCGCCACTGTGCATGCCCGGAAAAACATCATATCCGGACATGCGCACAGCGCGTATGGAGGCCATAGCGGGCACCGGCATTGCCCTCCCCACATGGAGCAGGCGCACAGCCATGAAACACAGACTACACTATCAAATATATACCAGGCATCCACCTGATCACAGGTATAGATAATTACTCAAAACAAATTACACAGAAGACCACAGGAAAGTAACAGGTAAGTATGGATCAACATATAAAGTGGCACAATTTAGATACATCAATATTGATGGTGAACATAATCCATTTCATCACTACTTTATCACCATATCCAACAAAGTTCTTATGTTGTCTCACTTAATAGTCGACCATGGGCTAAAGGGACTCAAATGTATCATGGTACTACACCCAAAGAATCCAATGCATCTGTACACCTAATAAAAGCGATTTTTTGGGAATCATACTCCATGCCGCACGGCACTGAGAGACGAGATTTCTTTTGCGATCTTCTATATGTTTCCCCTCATGTTACGTTCTCGCTTCACTTCGCCTCCGCCGGATCATTTAGACCAGAATTAACCAGGTCTGCCTGTCGTAGCTGGCGAGCGCTGCAATGCGCCACACTTTGCCGACCCGCGATCATACATGCCTCGGAGTATACGAATGAGCCGAGTCCCCCCAACTGGAACACCCACACCGCGCCCATTACACGCCCCTTCATGTTAGGCGCAGCCGAAAGTGGCGAAGGCTGCGCCTAACGTCGCATCCCTGCGTCCGACAAGGGATTCGGATCGGTGAGCCGCAGTTTTCGCCAGAAAACAGGCGCAATTCCCGATCATACATGTTGCCCATAGGGTGTAAAAACAGGATAAAAACAAAACAGCATGATACTGCCTCTGCTGACTTGCCTTCTTCCCATAGTGCATCCTGGTGCCACCTCTTCCCCAAGTAAGCGATGCACCAAGCCATCCACATGATTTAAAAGAAAATGTGATTTAACAGACCAGGCAACCTTCTTCCATTTCTTCATGGTCCAGTTCTGATGCCCGATGTAGATGCTTTCTGCTGGGAACACTCCATAGCCCTCCTGTTTGGCAATGATATGACCCAATTGCCTAGGCATCACAATCTGACCCTTTTAAAATTTCTAATATCCTTACACAGGCTCATTTCTCTTGCCTTTAACATATCATCAAGAATTGACTGTTCACGTGTTACCTAATATAACCAAACCCTTGACAAGTGCCACTGTCACAAGTTAATCAGTGTTATTTTCTTCACCTGTGGCTGGTTGGCGTTTAATAGTCCATTTAAAAGAGAGCTAGCTGTAAGAAATATATTATAGTAAGGCTAGGTTCACATGGCTTAATATGGGCCGTATTTCGGTCCGTAATTACGCGCCGGAGTGCGCCAATTACGGGCCGAAAACGGCCCATTCATTAGGGTAATTCACAGCTCTCATAGAGAACTATGGATTACGTCTCCTCTCACTGCCCGGCGAAGCCGCCGGGCGGGGAGATAATTGACGTGTCACTTTCTAGCGGCGTATACGCGCCGCTAGCAGTGATTGTATATGGGCCGGCAAAGTGCCGGCCCCCCCGCTCCCGCCCCCGGCCACTCTCCGTAATTGCGGGGCGAATTTACGCCCCGCAGTTAAGGCGTTTGAACCTAGCCTTAGGGTGCTTTCACATCCGAAACCAGAAACACACTGTGTGAAAGCACCCTAAGGCTATGTCTACACTGCATCAGACAAAAAACAGCTCAAAAGCGGCTGTTTTTTCCCAATGTAGGACCGCGGTTTCTGCCACATTTTGTACAAAAACCGTGGTCGCTTCTTTTTTTTGTCGTCACCCATACAATTGTATTGTATGGGAAGCCAGCAAGAAAACTAAAAGCGCTGGCGTATTATACAACATGTTGTAT
This sequence comes from Phyllomedusa bahiana, assembly GCA_025379985.1. NCBI lineage: Eukaryota > Metazoa > Chordata > Amphibia > Anura > Hylidae > Phyllomedusa > Phyllomedusa bahiana. The sequence continues at coordinate 8,799 of JAODAL010075417.1, forward strand.
AAAATTCCCGCGCCGAAAGACGAGCAGAGAAAAGACGAGCTGTGGATGCTACAGCTTGTCTATTCTGTTGCCGCCTATGGGGCTGCAGGGACGATCGTATCTTCGGTGCTTTTAAAAAACTAAAAGCACCGAAGATACAATCGTAAAGCTATGGAGTGGAGACACAGCCTAACAGCCATGAGGCATATAAAATCATACTTCGCTGTAGCCCCTATAAACAAGTATTACTCACAATGCCCATATAGTCTGAGTAAGGCTAGGTTCACATCACATTTCTCCATCCTGTAAAACATGTACGTCGTAACGTTTGCCCTAAACGCATCCCAAATGTACACTTTTGAGAATATGTTTGTCTTCCTTTTTTTCTTTTTTTTAAACCGGATTTTCTTTTGGCTGTCACCCGTTTTTCTCTGCAATTTGATTTTTATTATAGATACAAACGTATACGTGAACAAATACATTACTATTTGTTTCCATCGGCATACACTTAAAAACATGTATAGAGTTACGTATACATTTGTGTACAACTTGCAAAAGCGCTGAACCTTGTGTCATTCATATGTCAAACAGATACCAAAGACTTATATTGTGGCAATATGTCCAGCCATAATAGTTATTGTATATTTTAACACACGTTTGGGTACATGTTTGTATTTTAAATAAAAAGTGTGTGTCAGCCACGTGATGTGAACCTAGCCTTATACTGTCATTTTGACATTGGTTTACACTGCGACTTATCCACTTTAAACATTCAAGGATTTTTTCTCCATTAAAGATGATCAAACCCTTTCTGTGACTGAGTATCGAATAAAACAGCATTGATCTCACAATCAGTGATACATCTGCTCCTGTAAGGGTGCTTTCACATGGATTGTTTTTGGTGCATTTTTTGACACAAATTTTATTTTTTTGCAGAAATGAACAGTATTAATTGCTTTGTATTTTTTGCACAAAAAAAAAAAAAACGCACCAAAAACGATCAATGTGAAACCCTTAGGGCTTGTTCCCATGGCAGGGTTTTCAATCGGTTTTACAACGGTTTTCGGATTTGAATACTGTCTGTAAACCGATTGTCAAACTTTTACATTGATTTAAAAAGAAAATTCGTGCAGCAGTCCACACTGAACGGATTTTCCGCAGCACTGTTTTTGACACCGCCGGCGTTCCTAAAAGCTTAGAACATCTTCATTCTTCCGCCCGCTTTTCGGGCGGAACAGTGGTTGAGAGGAACGAGGAATCCGCAAACCGCAGACAGAACTATCTCCCAAACCCACGTACAAGGGGTTACATATATGAAAACTGTCTAGGTCTAAAACTCACTTTGTTGCCCACAGCAACCAATCAGAGCATTTCATATAGTGCTCTGGAAAAATGAAAGGGGTGCTCTGATTTTTTGCTATGGTCAACAAAGTGAGTTTTAGATCTAGACAGTTTTCATACATGTGACCCAAGATGTTAATATACCGGCTGGATTCTTTAATCAGAATCCAGTATTTTAACCTGCCGTGTGGATGCATCTTAACAGTCTAAGCTTGCAGTTACAATTAGGATTTTTATTGTGGCAATTGGGAATCTGTGTGGGGACAGTATTATATCTGATTATTTGCATAACTTAGCAGTATTTATTACTTTATGATAAGGAATCAAAGGGATTTTCAGCTTACCCCACCTTTAGAAGCGATCATCTAGGTTCCCACTGAGTGCACGGTCTGCCGGGAGTTTTCACCGGTGTTTGCAACAATCCAATTATACGAAAAGACCAGCATCCAACTTGTAACAGGATAGAGGATACGTATATGCAGCTTGTATTAAAACGTATTAACTTTTAATTCATTTCCATTAAAAAGGCATAGCCATAAATAGTCCATATGAATAGACAGGCAACAACCTTAACATTCAAGGGTCACACATGTACTCGCCTGGGTGGTGAACCGACCGACGCGTTTCGGTAATAATACCTTAGTCTTGGTCTTGAGACCGGTTGTTGCCTGTCTATTCATATGGACTATTTATGGATATGCCCTTTTAATGGAAATGAATTAAAAGTTAATACGTTTTAATACAAGCTGCATATACGTATCCTCTATCCTGTTACAAGTTAGATGCTGGTCTTTTCGTAGAATTGGATTTATGATAAGGAATAACCATTTAATATATTTGCATAGCTTAATCAATATTTACTAAAACAGCTATTTATAGTTTAATTTTGGTTTCATTAAGTATAAGCACGTGTTCAGTTGCATATGCTCATGGAGACAGTCTAAAATTTTGATTGAGGAAATAAAATTGCTAATCTTCTTTATAGTGGGCTGTTGTTGGGGACACTTTTCCAGTTGGTTGCAAATTCCAGAAGTCTATCGTATTTAGTGACTCAACATTTGAAAACAATCCAGATACAAAGCACTCAATATACAGGTGAGTAAATCTCCTGTTATCATTTACCTTCTATGAGCGATTTACTGGACAGATAAGAGAAGATTTATAGAAATCTAACATTTTTCATTTTCCAGACAACATTGCAAAATATTTAATCAATACAAATGTAGCAGACACAATGCTCCTCTTTGTACAATGCCGGTATTTGGAAATTAATAACAAAAATACAACGCCTATCTGATATTTTCTTTGTTCAGCACTGAATATGGGGTGTATGAGCCCAACTGCGGTCTAGAAAACGTACTAATGTCGTGGGGTCATGATGGTAATGTAAACCTAATTTTCTGTTACTTTTTCATGTTTAAATGCAATATTTTGCAGTGAAGCAATGATGTTGGATTATATTGTTTATGAACAAATAGATATAAACAATAGTACATTTTCTAGCTTTTTGGAAGCTTTAGGAAATCATAATAAACAATATTATGGTAACTTACAATAGACAAGAAACCAAACCTTAATTATAACCTGAAATAGGGTATCAAATATTATCATAGATCCCAATAACTCTGTGGGGTGATCTGTGGTGGTTTAGTGCAGGACAGGGTTTAATGGGTGAAAACCAGCTGGTCTAGAACAGTAAAGGGGTCAAAGTGTCACCATAACTTTCTCCATTTAATTTTTAAAGCCATGGTTATCAACCTGAAGCTTTCCAGCTGTTGCAAAACGAATATGCCTAGCATGCCTTAACACCCTATGGTTGTCAGGGCATGTTAAGGGTTCAGTTTTACAACACCCTGAGAGGGACCGGTTAGGGACCACCGACTTGAAGCTTACTTAAAGTGTAAAGCACATGGGTCTGACAGTGGTCTTAACCTGACTGCAATATCCACATTATTATTAGCTGAGCCAGTCAGACACAGAAACCTCTCCTGCACTATAGAAATAAGATTCCAAACTTCTAAAATATTCCAGTGTGATATGTGAAATAAAATTGTATTACCTTATCTGCAATATATGTGTACAATATAAATGTGCAGAAAATAATGTAATGTAGATTATCAGTACATTTGTATCAGCTGTAATTCTATTTGTTCTGTCCTACTTTCTTGTAGAATACCTGTACCAGGTACTGAAGTTTAACCAGTGTTCAATACCAGAAGAGGTAATGCTTGTTCAGTCATAACAAATGCACAAGGCACAACAATTATACCCCTTCTATTCCACAGAGATTAATGTTAAACCTTTTAGGTCCAAAATTTAGTTGTGATTGATTTTTGATATATGTTTCTAGTAGTAAGGGCTCCATTTTTTCATTGTCTCTTTTCATACAAGACTTAAAATTCCCTGCATGGATATTTATACAGTGGGGAAAATAAGTATTTGATATACTAGGGATTTTGCAAGTTTTCCCACCTACAAAGAATGGAGAGGTCTGTAATTTTTATCGTAGTTACACTTCAATTGTTAGAGACAGAATCTAAAGAAAAAATCCAGAAAATCATTGTATAATTTTTAAATAATTAATTTTCATTTCATTGCATAAAATAAGTATTTGATACAATAGAAAAACAGAACTTAATATTTGGTGCAGAAACCTTTGATTGCAAATACAGAGGTCAGACGCTTCCTATAGTTATTGACTAAGTTTGCACACACGGCAGCAGGGATATTGGCCCATTCCTCCAAACAGATCTTCTCCAGATCTTTTAGATTTCAGGGCTTTCACTGGCTTTTTTTTCTCATTAACAATCTTTATTGTATAGTCCTCATAACATACAGCTACAACATTTAAGAAAATCGGCACATCCATTTATAGATCTAAGTAAACATGAGTAGGAAAATGATATGCATCAAGAAAATGGAGTTTAGCACTTCCGGAAGACTATCATCATATCGCAGTCTGTTCTATACCTAATGTGCTTAATCCTCTGGAGAGTCAAATAGTTTTGAAACGACAAAATTAATAACAAACGTAAAACCAGAAACCGGTGTCGACAGGGGGTTCGTCTCGGAGGGCAGCGGGGGCAAATCAGGCTGTATAGTGCATATAGTACATGGAAGAGGCAAGACAATGAGGGTATTAGATAGGAAAACATTCCAGAGACAACGGACCCCTGAAGCTATAATCTCATTTATGCTCACAAATACGAGATATAGTCCGGCAAAGCCGTGAAAGATATCCATTCCCCCCAGACCCTGTAGTATCTATCCGACATCTGAGCGTTGTCGGCTCTGAGTTCCTCCATTCTCTGGAGAAAGAAGATTTCTTTGAACCAGTCAGATAATGACGGAATGGTGGTACTGTTCCATCTGCGGAGTATTAATATTTTGGCGGCAAACAACAAAGATTATTAAGCTTCCCTTTAAAGCATGGGTTGCCATGGGTATCATGGATAGAAGGAGGGTTTTGGGGCTGTATTCCAGTAATTTTTTTAATGACGTCAATTACTTTGCCCCAAAAAATATTGATCGCCGAGCATTGCCACCAGATGTGTGACATTGTGCCTATTGTGACATTGTGCCTATTGCCGAGTTGCACATCCAACAATTCAGAGAGACCGAGGAATAGATATTATGTAATAACATAGGTACTCAGTACCATCGAGAGACTATTTTAAAATTTAATTCCTGTAACCGACAGGAGACTAGAGCCTTGTGAGACAGTATGTGCACCTGATGCCAGTCCCCCTCCGCGATTGTACACTGGAGTTCACGTTCCCAGCTTTGTTGGTACGGGGGCGCGCCTTCAGTTTGGTTCTGAAGTATCAACGCATATAGTTGGGAGATGAGATGGGTAGGAATGGCCTCCTGTACACATAATCGCTGA
>JAODAL010075418.1:0-14004 GCA_025379985.1 Phyllomedusa bahiana
TTTTTTTCCCCCAAAAGAAGTCCGATCTGTAAAAATATAATATAATTTATCCTGTACGCTGAACACCATAGAAGAAAAAAAATTCCAAACTGCTAGCGGTAAAAAGTACACTTCAGGCCGCAAAAAATGTACCCTCACTGACGTCCGTAGGTGTTAGAACAAAAAAGTTATTGGTCGCAAAAATTGGCGCCGCGGCACAAATTTCAAAAATAGAAAAAGTTTTGAATTTTTTTATGGTACCAAAACATAACGGAAACCCTACATGTTTGGTATTGGTGGATGCGTAACAACCTGAAGAATACAGATAACACATTATATTTACTGAAGATTGAACGGCGTAGAGGCAAAACATCCACAAACATGGTGAAAATACTTTTTTTTTTCACAATTTGTCCCACTTGGAATTTTTTTTTGCGGTTTTCCAGTATATTCTATAGTACAGTGAATAACACCATTAGAAAGTACATCTTGTCCTGCAAAATAAAAGCCCTCATAGGTCTATGTAGGTGGAAAAATAAAATGTTATGGCTCTGGGAAGGCGAGGAGGGAAAAATGAACGTGTCAACAACAAAAAACGCCGGGTCCTTAAGGAGTTAAAGGGGTACTCTTATCATAGACATTGATGGTATATCAATAAGATATGCCATCAATGGTTGATAGATGCAGGTCCCATCTCTGGCGGTGTGCTCGGCCATACTCGAAACTCATATTGAAATCAATTTGAGAGTCCCGACTACCAATCAGCTTAAAACATAGAGGTTTTGGTGCCAGTTCTTGAGATAGGTGTGGGTCGCAGAGATGGGACAGACATTAATGGCATATCCTATTGATATGCCATCAATGCCTATGGTGAAACAACCCCTTTAATTAGGTTTTAATTTCAACCCCTTTAAAACCCACTTATTTGGGGCGTACAGCCAAGTGTTTCTATTTGATTTTTCATCATTGTCACATTCCAAGAGCCATCACTTATTATTTTTTTCGATAAAGAAGAATGGAATCCATGCGTCACTCATCACTCACAAATGTCCTTTGTACAGGGAGATTCAGCATACATGGTGGGCTACAAACAAGAACTAAGTAGCACAGCAGGTCTGTGTCCCTGGTTCTTATCTTTCCAGCACTTCATCGGGTTAAATTATCATTAAATGAAGCAAAGACTACTAAAATAAAAATGAATGCGAAAAAAGGAAAAGGAGTGCTGGGAGCTCGCTCCATTACCACTCCCTTTGCCACACATTAAAATCACTTGTACTAATATTGATACATTTATATCTTAAAGTGCTGAAAAGAACATATCATACATAGTGGACAAGACTTTGTGATAGTAGATATTTATTTTCTAATACCTGTATAAAGAAATAATTCATTTATTAAAAGCATTAAAAAACAGCTCATCTTATAAGGTATCTGTTAGATAGTCATTCTGATAATTTATTTGTTCATTAATTTTAGCATAAATCTCCTCGTTACAACCACAATACAGTTTCCGTTTCTATTTCCTGATTCTTCTACTTCCCGCTTTGCTTCCCCTTTTCTGCCACTAGATGTCATTGGTGCACTTGATGGAATTCATTGCTCATTTGCTCTAGATCAGTGTTCCTCAACTCCAGTCCTCAAGAACCAGCAATAGGTTCAATTTTCAGGATCTCCCACAGAATGCACTGACAATAATTATAACATCTGTGCAATACTGAGGAAATCCTGAAAACTTGACCTGTTGGTGGGTCTCGAGAAACACTGCTCTAGGGAAAAGGTGTTTTAAAGGAATTATTCTCACTTCATTGATTAGCTTTAAACATGTAAGCAAAGGTAAATAAAGACTATTACCAAATACACTGCTGTTATGATTTTGCTTTACTTAGGAGTCAGTGGAGATTTTATCTACTGCTAATGTACACAAGTTTCTCAAAGTTACCGACCACCTCTCTGCATTCTCTGCTCTGATTGCATCAGCTGCAATATCGACCATGGTGATATTCACTCCCTGCTGTGTTTTAATCTCTGACACAGCGAGCTTTTTTTATCTAAGGTCGTATGTGGAAGCTTTGATGCTTTTAGAACGTGTTCTAATTCATTTCTCTGTATAAAGGCAGCTAGCGAATTGGAGATAGCACCAATTATGCCATCAGCAGGGTGAAGGAACTATCCACAGCCTAAAAGTAAGTTGACTCTGACGCTGGTGTTCATCTGTGAAAGATTGTGGGGTAACAGATTTGTAAAGGTGTTGTCACTCTACATTATAATCGTATCGTGCAGATTCTGGGCAACCTCATAGAATATAAAAAAAATGAGACGCCCCTTCCTCCGCGGTTCCTTGCGTCCACAGTGCCTCAAGACACTCTATGGCTTGCGTTGTCATTATGGTTGCTGCCTAATGGAGGGTGGTCATTCGTAGCAGCACGCGTTGTGGAATGAAGCATGGATTGTGACGTCGTTCAGTGTACATGACTGATGTATTATGGAGCTGGGAAGTGGCATGTTATAATGGCAATCAGCAATACAACAGTGACATCGCCCCTTCAGAAGCAAAAGATTCGGCAACAGAAGACGAGGTACTAGGAATGTGGGAGGAGCGGTTGGAAGGGGAATATCGTTTTTAATTTTAATTGAGCCTCAGGAGCTGGCTGTTAGTTGATTGTATTAAATGCAGGTTGACAACCCCTTTAATTTATTACAAGGGTCCTAAACTGTAGAGAATTGAGGTCTACGCTTTTCTGTGGGCCTTAAGTAAGCTATACAAGTTTTTTTTTAATGAGGAGAAAGAAAGATTGAGGATTTCAATTTATCTGTCATTGTACGTTGGGGAGCTAGCTAAGGGTAATTGAGTTGGCAATTGCCTCACTGTGCATTGAGAGTAAGGTGGTTGCCATCTCTGAAGTTAGCCTATGCAGTTCACTTTTATCTTAGGATGTGAGAGTAAGCTCTTAATGATTTCTCACTGAATATAAGTATAGTAGATCACGTATCAAAAATAGTCACAGTATAGAAACCCCAACCCCCCCCCCCAGTATAAACTTCAACTTGATTAATCACTGATAAATATACACATAACAACCAGTTATCTATTTTATCAATAACTGTTCACTATATACTTTTTCTATTTATAAGGCCACAATCCGCACAAGAGTTACACTGATTAGGGCATAAGTACCAAGCCAAAAAGAAGTAAGATTTTTTCTGTTATATCTTACTCACGACTACCATAGTCTCCGCTGGTCCACGATGGATAGCTATGTTGCTGTAGAAATCTTGGCTGATAACAAAAAGGCACCGTATATACTCATTTTACCCGTGTGCATTACACTACTATCAAACCTCATAAAAGAGGATATTAATGGGGGCTATCTGGCATGATGAGGGCGGTCCACACAATAAAAGAGTAACTGAACATTAGGTCAACAATAGAGGATAATTCTGCCTACTTAGGGCCAATGGGTATAGTCTACCGAGATAATAAATCTTCCACGTCGTTCACTTACTCAGGTTCTTTCAGGGGAGTACCTAGGTAGACCATAAAAAATTGATGTTGCCGCCATGATCAGAAGGTTTGTGTCTTACTCCTTAATGGTTACCTTAGGTGTAGGACAGCGTGAGATTCCCATTTACGTATAATTAAAAAGTCGTGGAGGTTATGTACGGAAGAGGACAATACACTTCTGCCACTATGATCTGATTTATAAGGGTTACAATTATGGGGTATCTAATTGATCTTTTATCCTTTGTATCAACGGAGAAAAGGTTATGATGTAGCATACATTAATATATAGGTGATGAGTGACACTAGGTTACTAGACAGCATAAAGTCTCTCGGGCATTGAGAATGAGGTTTCTCTCCTGGATCCCACGGACGTTTCAACTAGGTAGACCGCTGATCCGTTTTACGTAGTCAATAGGAAGGTGTCTTCATCACCAGTGACGATGGGCTCCTCAGTAATCTGGATCGCACGAGGCTCAGATATCACTTCTACTGCTCAGGGCTGCATAAGCAGGGTTCAAACCCAGATACTGTCATTGTACTCCCATCCTCTGTACTACCTTAGTAATTAGTTCAAACAGTGGCAAATAAATTAAAAAAAGAGACCTCAGATGGAGGTGTCTGTGCATTGAGTAAAGAGAAAAAAAATCACACAGGTTTGATTTCGGCGAGATAGGGAGGATTTGAACCTAGGGACCCTTGTGCCTGGAAGCAACAAACTTTACCGTCTCAGCTACTCAAATGCTTTACATATAACAGACTCTTTTTTTGACTAGGAGAGAGAGGGTAAGCCTGGGTTGATGTCATACCTGATTGGTCAAATGATAGGGCACTTCAAACTAGAATTCACACACACCTCGTACTGAGCACACTAGAGTCTGAAGAAGATGGATGCAGGAGGGGTATGTCAATGAGCATCTGTGGCAAAAACATTAACTTGAGAACTTGTGCTCTTTTACATGTACTTACGGCAATTGAATCAGAGAAGAAATTTTTATATTGGAGTCTGAAAGTGGCCTCTGAATTTGGCCACGTAGGCATCAGCAAAGTATATGTTATTTTTGATGCTCATCATAGCAGCATGATTCTGGATGATTCATTAGAACCAAAATGGCAATGAATAGTTTCTGGTAATGCAAAAAGATAAATGTAATCACTTCAATGTATAAAGAGATACTCAGATTCAAGTGTACAATTACAGATGAACGCAGTCTTATTCCCACCACATGCTCCTCATTCTAGACATGCGTAAATAAATGACTTTCTATTGACTTGAGACTTGAAATATGTCTGTGTTTCACTTGGTTCTCTGTTCCATGCAAGTCCAGTGTGAATAATTTCATGATGAACACCGGTAGAGGGCAGATGCGGTGATTCATGTAAGAATATCTAAACTAGTCAGGCAGAAAGAAGCACCTAGGCAATAAGTGACTGTGCAGGAGCAACTTAGCATATTGTCCGCAAGTGGCGAGTGATGGAAATGCGAACTATATAAGAGAACTTAGGGCGAAATGTATGTAAACTGTGACGCAAAAATTGTCAAGCTTCTAGATTGAGGGCATAGGGGGAGTATTGGATCTCAAAGTATGGATGAAAGGATGTGTTTATGCACTTAACTTTGTCTTAGTCATGGGTACTGGATTGTTTGGCAGTGACAGAGTGCATTCAAAAAGCTTGTTGTGTCTAGTGCAGACTGCGCCAGTTTTGAGCTATATACCTATTCATAAATCTGATTAGATAACGAGCCTATGACAGGTTTTTTGTGACATAGACACACCAGCGCTGTTCATTGAATTTGACACGCAACAGATGTTAATTGTTTAGACCTATCAGCAGACCTGCCGGATCCTTATTTAGGATATATGCCATTTTATGAGAGGACATGCTGTAGATCAAGCACAACACAATAGTGGAAATGTAGAAAGATAACTACCCGTGGGAGTGATCTTTCTTCTGCACTGAGACTTCAAAATTCAGCGCTCAAAATAATCTTCTGAGGTACCTGTCTGAATTCTACAATGCTGATATAAACATGGGGGGAGTTAACAAATAGGCTGACCACTGCAATCTGGGTAGGTGAAATAAAAACCCTTTCTGGCTAATTAGTAGTGGATTGAGCCCTCTTTCTGTGAGTCGCGGACAAAGGGGTAGCTCTAATTATTCAGTGTAAGATGGCAAAAGAAAGTAGGAAGCTTGTGGACGCCTGTGATTACAAAGGTGTTGGTCAGATGCATTCTGATGGGAGCTATTAATAGCTCAAAGTAATGCAGAATCTGACAGATATCAAGTCAGATTAGAAAGTCTGTTTCTATTGAGTGGAATTCTATCTGGTCAGAGAAGATAAAGAAATCATGTGTGTATGTTAATCTGAGATTATGAAACCCGTTGGTCTGAAAGTGATCGTATAATATTTGTAGGATTAAAAGTATCCTGTAGAAAGAACATATCGTCTGGGGCAAGGACATAGAGTGAGGCAGTTCTACTAATGCCGGTTACAAGAGCGTTGTATTATTAGGATTCTGGATGCAATGCTGTTAATGTGGGGCTAGGAACTTAGAAACTTACTCCAAGGTGTTTAATTACCTATCAGCCAAATTAGGTCCAGGACTAGAATGAAAAGAATTCTTAGTGTCTGTCTGGCAATGTCATGATTCAATGTACACTATAGATTAAGTAGTGCGTGCCTATTGTGTAACCCGAACGAGGCGAGAGAAGGCAATGATACTGAGAATGTAAAGTAGAATGGATGAAGGCAATCCATAGGGCTTATATGGATTTGTAGAAGGAGAATCACTTGAAATAGTAAGGGAAAGGTCACTGAAGGTCACCTGAATGGAGAGTTCCAATAGAGCGCAAAGAAAGAAACTATACTTATTCTTGACAGTCTGAATGTTTCAGCCATGTCCTATTGTATAGTTAGACAGAAAAAAATACAAAGGGTGGAGTGTAGGCCTCGTTATCGTAAAAATTCCATTTCTCATATCAGTCTGCAGGGGTGGAGAATTCCACCAAAAATGTAAAATGGTCATGATTTTGGTATGTCTCTTGAAATACATTTTTTTCTTGCGTACCTGAATGGGACGCAAGGAAAGAAAATTGTGGTTTTCAGAGACATACCCAAAATCATGACCATTTTACATTAGGAAAAAGCCTCATGAAACAAGAAACAGTACATCTGATGGAATGGTAGATCACAGCAAAAAATGTAAAAGTCGTTATCAAAAAACTGTGTAAGATGGAAGAAGTATGTCTGGATTTTTTTAAGAGTTAAAATACCCCCTGTAAGAATAGAAAAAACTTTATGAAGAACACGTATAATAAACAAAAGTAACACTAGAATGGGTGCAATGATTGCACAACAATAAAAGGAACAGATGGCGTAGTTAAAGTTTTTTTGTCCTATATATTTAGGATGGACATTCTGTTGCTGTCGACTGTCTCGAGGTTACTGGGCATGATATTGACTTCGATATTGGGTATTTAATTCGATGCAAGATTTTTCTTAAAATATGGGCTCCGGCTAGACCAAAATAAAATTATTATTATCTTATTGTGCATTTTATGGAATATTATTTTTTCTACATGATAAACTATACAACTAACACAACCTAAATGTATGTGCTAAAAATGCAATGACTTGTTACCTGGGCCAAAATCTTGTGTGTTCCACACAACGCCCTTATCACATCATGTGTAGCGTTAAAAAGACATATTATAACTTGAAGCCCACTGAGGGTTATGAGAATGGAAAATAAAATGATGTTCCACTCCACAATATTGCCTGGTTCTAAGCACTGAGACCACGAGGAATAATCCACCAGATACCTAGAATAAACACATGAATATATCAGTCACAGCTCAGAAACATAGATACATGTGGTTATACATCATATACATGTATACAGAATGCTGGGACATGACCTGGATTTATACATTTTAGGTAGCTTTTTCAGATATAATAAAGCTGAGCTTGTTATTTGAAAAATCTTTTGTTGATAAAATGAAGCTGTGGTTTTACATCGGACGGCAGGTGTTAAAAAGCTAGGATGTCTTGATTATGGGGTTACCGCAATGCACATTAATACTACGTAAAGGTTTGAATGATAAAGTCATCTATGCTACACTTGGATTCACAGAGGTAAATTCACTCCATTAACTTTGAGAGAAACAATACATTCAATCTTAGCTAAGCGTTTTCATAATCTATGTCTGATATGCGTTCTACAAAAGATTGAAACTGTCCCTTTAGGGTCAGCTATAGGTACCCATAGGATGTCAACATCCAACTCATTTAAGAACATTGAAGAGAACCTCTGGCCACTCTGTTTTAGTAAATACTAGTAATTTCTAATGAAATAATATACTCTGTTGTCTGAGTCCCGTTAAGCAAGTGTTTTCGTACAAGAGATCATGCTTCGCTTCAACAGTAAAAGTAGGTACACGATAAATAAAGACATTTTCGTAATATACATTGGTCCCTTTAGTCCTTTAGACATTTTATGTGCTCTTGAGAGAACACAGGTGTCTTATTGGTTGACCGGCATACAGTTCCATAGGTCTTTTATCATGGATTAGCTAGTCAAGAGAGCTGGGGGGATCACCTGATGATGGCGGGATGGGCTGGATAAAAATATATAATTAATCTCTAACATGATTGAGGTAAGTTTATCTGATAAGCATTGTATTCGGTCCTCACAGCAACTTGTACCTTGTGTTTAATGAGTTGATAACATTACCTCCTATGTGTTCAGCTTAACTGCTCAGCTTGAAGCTGATATGATTATCACTGCTACTAGAGCACCACACGCCTGAGGAAGACAGGAGTGACGTTGGTAAAAGCTGCTTTTGAATTGTAAAACAATGAGGAAAAAACCTTCTCTATGTTGTGGAGAGAGTTGTGCACATGCATGGACACATTTCTATTTATTCTGTGTCTGAATGCTGTGGCCAGTAGCCCCCTCACCAGATCAGTTGGTGGACTCCTATTTTATACATGGTGTGTCCCAGAGGTGGGACCTGCATCTAGCAGACATTTATGGCATATTCTGATATTATGTCTGTATTGGGAATGCCCCTTTAAAGGTGTTGTTTGATACTTTCTATATATATAATTAGAAGATGATATAGTACCCTCCAGCTGTGTTGGCAAAGGGGTAACTCCATCCAGTCACAGTCCTGCAGTATGGGCCTTGAGACAATCCCAGGGATGAGATAATCAGAGAATATCCCAGAAAAATAAACGCAACACCCTAGCACGAGAAAACCTGCAAGAGACTAGTTTCTGTAATACATGAGAATAAGTGACATGTAATGGAAAATGCCCTTGATTCCTTCTACAAAGAATAAAATGCAAATTATTTGAAAGAGAAAATTGACAATTCTTATAGGACATTTAAAGCAAGTTACTTTTATCACATGAGTATTTGGATTGTATTTTAATTGCAGCAGAATTCTGCATTTACAGATTTGCAGTAAAATAAAATAAAAAAAAAAGGGTCAGTTGAAACCTGGTGAGATAAACCAGAATTTGACTGCTTGGACAGTACTAATAAATGGTAGGGACCTGTTATTTCAGTCACACATATCAAATGGCACAGACACAATCTAAGTAAGCTAATAACAATACTCAACAGTATGACACCATTCATGTCTTTTATTTGAGTGATGTGCTAGTCCCATGTGGCTGTGATTAGCTGTACCGTGTCAAGAGTCCGGTCCACGCCATGGTTCCCTGAGGCACTGTTGTAGCACTCCAGGCTCCAGTAATCGCTTGTCTCGTAATATACCATGTCTTAGCTGCCTGCTCTGTGTCTTCGCTGACTGCTGCTTGTCCCGCCACGCACCGCATCCTTTCTAGGGCGTTTGCACGTAGCCGGTCTCGCACTGACATTTAGGAGAGGGACTGTACACTAATTACCTGCCAATGACCTTTCCCCAACCAGTGGGGACTTAAGGAACATCTTGCTACACTACTGAGTCCCTTTTGTTGATGTTCCCATCTCATTGATCCTGACCTCTGCTTGCTGTCCGTTACCTACACCTGCTTAACTGGCGTATTACTAATGTCATGGTTCCAGTGTTCATGTACTGATTTTACTGTCGTTACACCGTCTGTTACATGTAACTGCTATATTACCTGCCACTGACGCGCTAGTCTACTCATACTGCTATATTCTGACTACTAATATACAGTTGCACCTGCCTGTGACCCTGTCACTCTGCCTGTTCTGCTGTCTACGTCAGCACTCAGCACGACAGTAAGTACGAGCAGGGGTAGTAGACCTTGGGGTTCCCTGCAGGTTAAGGTGAAGTTCGGTCTTGCAGTGGGTACGGGAGGACCAAGGGGGGCCCCGTAGACTGAGCTCTTCTGGCGTGATCTGCAACCTAACCACGACGTTCGCGGTGACCTGAGGATAAACATAATACTGGCTTCTACCGTCCGTCCTATTACAGTTAAATGATGAAATGCTTATCACAACTTACACTGGGATTTACAGACGGCGCAGGATGGATACAGTGGATTGTACCATGGAGGAAATGAGGATTATTTTTTTCTTCTATCTTTTATCATGCCCAAACAATTAAACACTTTTTAAACTCATGGAACACTCCCGTTAATGTAAACATACAAACATTACAGGGAGAAAACGTAATAAGTGGTGAACCAAGGGGAACTGTGGTTTATTCCACAATTTGCTCATTTTGTTTTATATTTATTACATTTTTTTTGTATTTTATTTTCTGTCCTACTAGAAGACATTGACTATTGCCTTCACCTGACTGGTAGTATAATTATAATATATTGAACTCTGATGCTGAGCAGGCAAAAATTTTCCTTAGTGCGTCTATGTCCACAGCATAGCAATAGTCATAACATATTTAAGGGAATATAGTCGCCAATTTGTTTTTTTACTTTTTAACCCCTTACCGCCCTGAGCAGTTTTGGGCACGTCATGCTGATCAGAAGCCCACATTTTTTAAATCTGCATGTGTCAATTTATGCAGAGGGAATAAACTTTTTGACACTTTTACCGATCCATGTGATTCAGTGATTGTTTTCTCGTGGCACATTGTTGCTTTAAGATAGTAAGACAATTTTGGTACAAAATGCTTGTTTGTTTGTGAAACATTTTCAACAGTATCGTGAAAACTTTGAAAAATTTACACAATTCTCAAACTGCAAAATTTCTGCATGTAGAAAGATAGTTATTGCCCTAATTAATGTAGTTTATAACTAGCAATCTTCACATATGTCTGCTTGTCGGTTGGCATCATTTTTTTAATGTCTTTTTTTTTCTTACAATATTAGGGAGCTTAGAAAGTTTTTTGTTTTTGGTTTTTGTAGTAGTATTTACAGGAAAATGTTTGCAATAGGCATTTTTTATGACGACCAGTCAGTTCTAACGTAACTTTGAATTGGCCTAGGTATGGTTAGACAATACTGACACACATATTCCACCTACCATCTAAGAAAACGTATAACATATCAACCTATTATCGTGTTTCACGGAATTAAAGCAAAAGAGGAAGGTGAAATTTGTCAAAATTTTCCTTTTTTTGCGATTTTAACCTTTTTTTATCATTATCACAAGAATACGGTAAAAGTGGATCAGGGAAATGGCAACTGTAATATTGATTCCCCAGATTCATGCCGTTTTTTCAGAGATAATATCATTGTTGGCCCTAGTGCGCTATTTGACTCAACCACAAGCCTAAGAGTAGAGAGGAGCACCTAATGGACCCTGGGGTTCATTTTCATTACGATTATTTAGGCGCCCATTTTCCAGGGTTTGTGGACAACCCTAGGTGCTAAAACTTAATAATCATACCCCACTAAAAAGACCCCATATTGGAATCTTGCACTCCGTCGCACGGAATATATCAAGCGGGGCAGTGAGTTTTTTGACCCCACAGCGTGTGTCACAACATTTTTTAGTGTTAGGCTGTGAAAATGAAAAGAAAAATTTTTTTTCCAACATATCTGCAGTTTTTTAGCTGAAAATGTTCAATTTTATACAAGGGAATCCATGGGTAAAAAAGCAACTCCAAAATTTTGATATGTAATTTCTTCAAGTTCAGCAATACCCATTCTTGTGGTGTAAACTGCTGTTTGGGTGACATGGCAGGGCCTTATAAGCGGAGGGGGAGGTTATTTGGCTTTTGGAAACGCAGGATTTGGGGGTTCCATGTTGCTTTTGCAAAGCGCCCCAAAAGTACCGGAACAGGTGAAACCTTCAAGAACGTTGCGCACATTGTTTGCGATTCATCATCCCTCTAGGATTCTCATATAGGGGTGTATTGTGCATTTTGGCGCGTACGGGTGTTCAAGAGTTTTTTTTTTTTTGCATTGGGCCTGAAATGGGGGTATAAAAACGCATTTAGCCATTGTTTTTGAGCATTCCATTTTACAGCGTTCTCCAGATGCAGTGTAAATGACATCATTGATACTTTACTATGGGAGTTGGTACAATTGCAATGAATATAATTTTAGTTTGTTTTTTTTGGTGGTATTACTTTGACACATAGAAATAGGTCTATAAAAAATGTGCGTTTTTATGTTGGTCTATTCTGACAGCCAAAAAGTTTTTCAGTTTTTTTGTTACTGAGCTGATTATGGGCTTATTTTTTTGCGGGATGAGTTGACATTTTATTTAGTACATTATGGGGGTGCATATGACGCTTTAGATCATTTTTATTGAGGGTTTTGTGAGGCATTTTGAGTAATATCAGCAGTTCGATGGAGTAAGGTTGTTTATTTTTTATTTTTTAACAGAGGTCACGTGCAGTATAATGAAATTACTAGTATAGTGACTCAGAAGCGTATAATTACGATTTAAGTCGATATCCCAATGTATTTTTCGTTTTATGTTTTACTGCTGTTTTAACAATAAAAAACACTTTTATTCATAAAGGAAAAACATGTTTGCTGCATCGACAATAGGTCTGTAGAGGACATAACTTTTTTCATTTTTCTGTGTACACGGAGCTGTGTAGGTGGCATTGTTTTCGTGCGGGATGAGTTGACAGATTGTAGTGTTTAACACGAGAGATTCGCCTTGCAGTAGTTTCAAAACAATAGTGGAGCCTTTTCTCTACATGGGTACGATTAAATTATGGCGAAACCCAATTTATATAGTTTTTTTGAATTTTGGAAGAACTTTAAAAAAAGTGTTTTATTGTGGTAAAACAATATTTAGGACATCGCTTTCTCTTGAGAGACATATCTTGTTTATTTTTCCATTTATACATGTGTAAGGATGTTTTTTTGCTGGATGAACTGAAGTTTGAATTGGCTAAAACTTTGGCATATAAATGAGTTTTTGATTGCTTATTATTTCATGTTATGTGCTGCAGGATGAACAACAATCGCAATTCTGTGACTGTTTTTTGTTTTAGGGCGTTCAGCGTACGGGTTAATTAACATGCAAGATTTATAGGGTGGGTCGTTACACACGCGGCGATAACAAATATGGGTACTTTATTTATTTTGGATTTTTTGGGGGCGATTGCCGTTTGTAAAGGGGAAAAGGGCGGGGGTACGTGTTTTTTATCTATTTTCATGTTTGTTTTTTACTTTTTATTCACTTTTTTTTTTACTTTTTAACATTTTTTTTTTACTTTTCCCCATAGGGATTTGAATGAGTGATCTTTAGATCCTCTCATTCAACGGGAAAATCATACACAGCTTGTTGCTGTGTACTGGTTCCTATGGCAACTGTCAGTCAGGGATGCCGGGCCATGGCCAGGCATCGTGACGTCACAGACAACCCGGAAGGCCATTCTATGCCTTCAGTCTGTCTGTCAGCACACAGCAGCTGCAACGATTCGTAAAGGGAAAAAAAGCGGTGTGCGTGTTTTTTATTTTATTTTTTGTGTTTTTGCTTTCCTTTTTGTACTTTTTAAAATGTTTTCACTTTTCCCCAGTGGGGATCTGTAACAGCAATCGTCAGATTGCTGTTACCATGGTAGACCCGTAAAACAGCGTTGCTTGCTGTGTACTGGTGGCCCTGGTAACTGCCGATCACCGTGCCCACAATGCATTGTGGGCAAAGGTGACCGTCACCAGACACCCGGATGCTTTCAGAAAGCATCCGGGGAGTCCCGGTAAGGAGACAGTAGCGGCGTGGAGCTCACTCCTCTTGCCTGTAGCTTCATTATTGCGACCACGATGTTGCGATAATGAAGCATTAATCAACCGTGGCCGTAGCTTTACTCCGGCCGGGGTATGCGGCATGAAGCCAATGGTTATTTACCGCTGGTTCATTTCGCGACGTGCGCAGCAAGCCCACACGATCGCCAGGATGTATGCATATGTCCATTTTGCGGGAAGTCACTTCCCCTTGGGCGTATGCATACGTCCAATGTTGGAAGCAGTTAAATCAAGCCCCTGATCCCTATTATTTTCTTTTAGTTTTTTTATTTTCTGATTGTAGATTTCTCAATTCAGTCATCTATATATGATTGTGGGGACAGCTTTTTTTCCTGCACGCTTTAAACACACCCGAGAGGTATTACAGAACTTCATA
>JAODAL010075419.1:0-14004 GCA_025379985.1 Phyllomedusa bahiana
TAATCCAGGATTGCTTTCTTGTAATATCATAAAAGAGAAGAAGCGACTTTTGGAGACGTTTTGCAGTTTATTGTCACTTGAAGTAAAGCTTGGATGTATCAATACAATTGTGACCTTGAAGAAGTAACGCTGTGGCCCACATTATCCTTAGAACATTGTTCTCCCACTAAACAAATCCCTGGTCAGACCACACTTGGGATATTGGGGACTGTTTTGGACACCAGTGCACAAGAAAAATATGGTAGAGCTTCAACAGGTTTATAGATGGGAAACACAAATAATCAAAGGAATGGGAGAGCTACAATACCCAGAAAGATATTTTCAGACATGTCGCCTTTAGTGTAGGGAGTCACAAGCCAATGAGGACCCTTGACGTGGGATGCGAGCTTGTGTATTTTGGTCAAAATATCAACTAATACTTCATGGTTGATGTTTTTTTTAGGATGCAGTCTAGCCCTGTAATACTGGAGAGCAGAGGGTATGAGGAAATTTTGTTGGGCACTTGGAATATGCTGGAAACCTGCTCAATCTGATACAAGGGTGTCATCAATTGGTTGTAAGTCAACATGGTGCACCACACGTATCTATATAACGGTCCTCTTTATAATCCTCATCTATGTGCAATTATAATACTATCAATCACCCCCCATGGATATTATGTGGGTCGCAATTGCACCACATGTAACTGCCTCCTATATAGGCCTAATATTTTGTGTATTTATGTAGTAAGCAATCATCTCCCTTGTAGACAGTTGGCGTGAGAATGGTTGTTTGTCAGTAATATTGCTTATGAGCAATATCCCCTTTATCGTGTTGTGACTTTTCTTAATACTGGTGTGAACTGTTGTTTTTACTAAGCAATTTCCAGCCCTGGATGTGCCCTTGTGCCGCTTGTCCCATTCTCCAATCTTTGTGCGGTTTCTCCCTGGTAGCACTGGTTCCTACTGGGAATAGTCTTTTTTGTCCTACCATTGAGTGCGGCCAGGTGTCTATGTTTTTTTGTAAGTAATTGTCCCATTATCACTTTTTTTTCCACACAGCAGCATCCATGTTTCTGTGGTCAGTATACGCTATGTTAATATCTTTTCCACCTGTTATCTGGTCCATGCTGACTATCGCTCCATTAAGTGCGATTCATTAAAGATGATCAAAACCTCAGGTCTCTTTCATCCAATTGGGTATATTTGGGCGCCGAGGTATGCTCATACATGCGGTGTAAAGTCCGGCGCGCCTCGTCAGTGTGTGAGGCGCAGTGCAGGACTGCGCCTAAGATTCGCCGTCCGAGGAGGTGCGCTCATACATGCAGGGAAAAGTTCGCCGCGCCTCCTAGTGTGTGGGATGCAGTGCGGGACTTTGGCGCAGTGCGAGACTGCGCCGAACATGTATTCTGATTTGATACAGGCTGGAAAACAGTGGAAAATCATTAAAGATGTCCATGCGGAGTATGAATCAAAAAATCGCCTTTATTAGGTGTAAAACATTCTCTGAAAAAGAGCTCAAACCTACTAAAAAAATACATAAATAAAATCACTTTCCAAAAATCTAGAACGGCGCTATATCAGGAATTTGGATATTGAAAATTGCCTGGAAATACAGTAATTCAAATTCTGTAAGCGCTTCTCATTGGTCGGCATAAACCAGCCAATCAGAATAGGAGCGACAGAGACCCATTAAAACCTATGGAGAAGTATTGACCAATCAAATTCAAAGGCGGGACTGTTCAAATTACAGTAAAAATGCAGAAAAGAGTTGATTGATTAAGCTAGCGGGGGCTTGGCTATCCCGGCCAATCAGAGCGCGAGCTACTTTCTCCCATTGTAGTCTATGGAGAGATGGGGGCACTGAAATCTCAGCGCCATGAGGCATGGAATATTCGTAAATAAATCGTTTTTATTAAGTGTAAAACAGTCAAAATGCAGAAAGAGCTGATTGGTTGAGCTAGCGGGGGCTGGGCAATCCTGGCCAATCAGAATAGGAGCGACAGGGAACCATTATAACTAGAGATGGGCCAATTGATTGTAACGAAGTGGAATTCATTTAGAATTTCAGGAAAACTTCGGTTCTGAACAAAGTCGAAGTTTGGGGTACTTCGGGTGAACGAAGTGTGCTTTTGATTGATAAAATGGCTCCGAGCACATGGCGCTACATGGGGCAAAGCACTCTGGGAGAAAGAAGGGCATAGCCTATATGACATGTGCAGAGATGAAGCCAATCAGAGACTGGCGGGATTCTGTGACATCACCGCACTATATAAGTCCGGGCGCAACGCTGGGAGCTCATACCGCTCTCACTGTACTGATTAGGGAAGGTGCTGCCGCGGCTGTTTGTGATATCTCACACTAAAGAACTAATTTTTATCCAGCGATTCTTGTGGGGTGTCTCAGCTTGCCTCAGAGACTGCTTCTCTAAAAGTTCTATTTCTGATTTTGTGGGGTATTGGATCTGAAGTCCAGTGTGTGTCCAGTGAAGCTGCATATACATTTTAATGCTATCTGCTCACAGCACATTGAATATCCAAGGGGGATCTAAGCCTGTTCCTGTTGCATTCATTTAAAGAAACTGCGTTTTTACAATACAAATACCACTTCATTTTTGGTTGCTCAATTCTTTGGCGCAATTTATATCCAGAGGTTAATTAAGCTTTGTTCTGCTGTTGTGGTGACTAAAAGAAACCGTCTCTTTCACCGGCAAAAAAGAAATTTTTCCTGTAGCATAATTCACAAGCGAAGGTTAATTACAATTTTTTCTCTTATTTTGTAGCATAAAATACACGCCATTGTAACACGCTACAAAGCTGGTAGTTTGCGGTTGCTCAATTGTTTGGCGCAATTTACATCCAGGGGTTAATTTTACATTCAGCAAAATACACAGTGTTTTTAAATGACACATACAAGTACATTTTTCCTGGCCATTTGTGGAGCACAATTTATATCTAAAGTTTACCCAACCTTGTTACTGGGTTCATTTGGAGCCAAATACAGGGTGTGTATTTATCATATACAGATATCTTCATCAAACAGTGTCTGTCCATTTTAGAACAAACAGTACGTCAGACCGAGAGGTGGCAGGCTCTTCACCTGTGAGTGGCAGTGGCACAAACATTTCTGGAGCAGGCCCAGGTCGCAGCACAGCAAGCAGACGTCGCAGCAGGGGTCACTGGGTGAGGCCACAACTGCTGTTATCATCTAGCGGCCGTGTGCTTACCAGCAACCCAAGGGTTCTTGATTGGTTGACTAGGTCATCTACTTCCTCGCAGATGAAATCTGACAACCCCAGCCAAGAGTCGGTGGGAACGTCAGACACAACCCTAAGTTGGCATGGCCCGGGAGCGGGTCAGCGGCCCTCACCTGTCCTCAGCCCGCCACTGGCCCCTCCGGTTCCCTCAGTCAGAGATCTACTATCTGGTGTGGACTCAGCGCCAAGATACAGCGAGGATGAACAATTTGAGGAGGACAGTCGGCAGCTACTTAGCAGCGAAGAAATGGGGCCAATATCCCCTGCTTCTTGCAGTAGGCGGCAAAGTTTTAGAGTGGAGAGTGGCATTGTAGGTCTTTGTTGTGAGGGTCAGCCTCTGCATACCAAGACCGGTGATGAGGACAGCAGTGACGATGAAACACAAATAGATGATGATGTAGCCGACCGCACTTGGGAGCCGGGTGAAGCAAGGGCTTCATCATCATCAGGATAAGAGTGCGTCAGCTTGCGCGTCAGGCAGCGGAAGTGGATTGTGTGGCCGTGAGTCAGCAGGGTAGCAGCAGTGTGAGGTCGGGAGCAAAGCGGCTACGGGGTAGAAAACCCGCTTCGCAGGTCCAAGAAAGTAGCGGCACAGGGACTCAGTGAGGCAGCAGCGGCAGTAGTCACTCAGTGCGGAGCGTTGGAGGTAAAATCAGCTACTCGGCGGTGTGGCAGTTCTTTGCTAAGACACCGGAGAAGCCGAATATGGGTATATGTATAATCTGTGGGCAGAAAGTAAAGCGTGGCCAGGGAGCTAACGTTGGCACCACGGCCCTGCGTCAACACATGCACCGTCACCATCCGGTGGCCTGGGAGAAACATGGTTCAGATGTGGTGGTCCATCCTGCCGCCGCAGCAGCAGCAGCGCCCACTGGCACGCATGCCATTGCAGCCAGTCAAGGCTCCACCACCTCTGCAGAAGGGAGCTGTTTCTCTTTGCCATCATCTCCCGGTCCAGATGATCCTGCTCCTCGCTACTCATGGCGCCAGCAGTCGTTCAGCAAGGCGATTGTAAAGAGACAACTGTATGCGTCCAACCATCCTAAGGGGCAGAAGCGGACGTGCTCCTGTCCAAGTTTTTTGGTACTGCAGTCCCTCCCTTTCCAAATGGGGACTCTGAAACCATTCAGAGAAACTAATGGCTTGTGCCAAGCTGAAATGGAGAGTTCCAAGCCGTAATTTCTTTTCCAAAAATGCAGTACCAGCCCTTTACAAATATGTAGAACAGAAGGTGGGCCAGTCCTTGAGATTATTGGTTTGTTCCAAGGTGCACGGCAGCGCGGACGTCTGGAGCTGTAACTACGGTCAGGGCCAGTACATTTCTTTTAGGGCACACTGGGTGAATGTGCTTCCAGCCCAGGCACACCAACAACTTGGACAGGAGACGCCGCTTTCTCCTCCACGTTGTCAAACTGCGGCTCCTGCGCCAATGTCCGCCTCCTCCTCGTCCTCCACCACCACCACCACCATCTCAGCCTCCTTTAATTTCTGCTCCATCATACCCCATGTGTAGGGCACAGCGGTGTCACGCAGTTCTACACCTGGCTTGCCTTGGCGAACGTAGTCACACAGTAGAGGATCTGCTCCGATTCATGCAGGAAGTAATCGATGTGTGTCTTACTCCACACCAACTGCAAATCGGAACCATGGTGATGAACAATGGGAGGAACATAGTGTCCGCGCTGCACCAAGTAGGGATGGTCCATGTGCCCTGCATGGTGCACGTGTTCAATCTGGTTGTGAAAAGTTTCCTGAAGTTCTCCACAGATCTTCAGAACATTCTGAAAATGGCCAGGAAACTGTGCATGCACTTTATCCATTCCTACAAAGCCAGGAACACCCTATTCGAATTGCAGCGGCAGAACGGCCTCCCCCCAACACACTTGATATTCGATGTTTCCACCCGTTGGAATTCCAGCCTGCACATGTTGGACCGACTGTATGAACAGAGAAGGCCCTTAATGATTTTTTGATGATCCAGGAGGGCAGGAGTACTCCCCTGTGTAACTTTGATGTCAGCCAGTGGCAGCTCATGCGTGACACCTGCCGTTTGTTGAGGCCATTCGAGGAGGCCGCGTTATTTGTCAGTCGCCAGGACTACGAGATGAATAACGTCATTCCACTGCTTCATGTCCGGTGGGGACTGAAATGGAGGAGGAGGAGGCGGAGGACATTAGAGCTAAAGTATTGTCTGGTGAAATGAGTGGATTTTCTACCCAGGTGACAAGAGAGGAGGAGCAGGAGCAGCTGAAGGAGGTGGATGGAGATGAGGGAGACGAGGCAGATGACCCGCAAGCACCGTGGCAGTATACAGTGGAGATGGAGGCAGGGAGCCCCTCGGAGTCACTTGTGCAGATGGCCCGCAGCATGCTGATTTGCCTGGCTAGTGACAGCTGAATAGTCACCATCCGGCAGAGGGTTGACTAGGCTAATAGGCTCTCCACCCTATTGGACCCTCGCTACCGCTCCAAATTGGGAGCCTTTTTCCCAGCTTCTGAGAGGGAGGACAAACTCAAATACTATAGGGATATCCGCCGTAGCCAGTTGGCCGCTGCCTATGTGCGACATCGTCCCTCCTCTCACAGGTCTGACTGGGGGGGGTTCTTCCGCGCTAACGTACTACTGCAGCGACTGCTGGGGGACGGTGTGGGGGTAGGAGCAGTACCAGCTCCATCAGCAGTGACCTAAGTCTGGAGTCACTGATGAGCAGCTTCCTTCACCCGTCTAGTGAGGAGGGCACTCGCCAGCAGCAGCAGGACCTGGAGCAGTCCCTGAACCAACAGGTGGTGGCCTACTCGGACAGCACTCTGCCACCCCAGTTAGAAGATCCGCTGGATACTGGGCGCCAAACTGGATGTGTGGCCGCAACATGCTGAGTTTGCGTGGAGAAGCTGTCCCGGGCCCCGGGCCCGTAAGTGTGGATCAGAGCGGGTGTTCAGTGCGGCGGGGGCCATGTTACCCCAAGGAAACCGCTTGCCCGGGAAATGGAACGACTGACCTTTGTCAAGATGAATCAGGCGGGGTTTGGCCGGATTTCCACAAACCAATGCCTTAGGTCAGAATACTCAGCCATGACGCCTCCCCCCAAAGTGAAAATTGTCGGGGGTTAAAAACCCTGCCTCACCACTATTCTGATCCCGCCACCTGCCTGATGCCACACATCTGCTGCCATTTTTCCCAAATTCGGCCAAACCACCTTTCTTTACCAGGGCTGGTATTGCCCCCCCACCCCCAAACTCTTTCCTTGGCCACTCTCTGACCTCATTTGTGTTGTACTGCTCCCGGTCACCTCCACATTTTTTGTCATTGTCCCCCCACTGTGGCCTCCCCTTTTTTTTTGCCCCCTCCCAGAATGTCATTTGCCACTGCCTGCCCCTCATGCTGCTGTTTGCGTGTCTTCCACACTGTTCTTTGGTCCCACCGGGGGCCTACTCCTTTTTTTGCCACTTCCAAATGCCCTTGTGCCACTCCCTGCCCCTCTGCTGTGTTGGTTTGCTGCCATGCCCTCCACACTGTCCCATTATGCCACTCCCTGACCTCTTTCCTGCTGCTGCCATGACCTCCACTCTCTGTAAAATTTTTGCCATTTCTGGGGCCCCTTTTACTGTTTTTGCCACCCCCAAAGGAATGTCATTTTTCCCCACTGTCGGGACCTAAATTCTACTGCTGGGGGCTGCTGCCATGACCTACACACTTTTTCTTTTTCCACTCTGGGCCTACTCCTGTTTTTTTGCCACCTCCAAAATGTCTTGTGCCACGTCTGACCCAAAAGCGGGCCTGTGGTTTTTTGCCGTAAATCCACATTTCTGTCACAAATTTTTCCCAAACCTTAAACCCCCTCGCTTGTTTTTTTCCAGCTGCCCAATGGCTTGACTTTATCGTCTACATTCCCGTTTTAGTTTTTTGGCAGTTTTGCCCTCTTAAGTGGCCAGGGTTTTTTATTGTAAAGCGATTCTAAAAAGCCGGGGGCCCTCATGTGCGTGTCTTTACTAAAACACAATTTTGTTTTAAGCCCCAAAAACCAAAGCTCCCTTTGCATTTTTAAAAGCATGGCAAAAACGTTTACAGCACCCTCACCCTCTGTGCAGCCCGGAAATAGCTTTTTTAACGTGTTTTGTCCCGAAGTTTTTTGGGCCCCGAAACAAAAAAATTTTAAAAAAAAAAAACGGAAAAAAAAAATCCGGTAAAAAAAAAAAAAAAAAAAAGTTAAAAAAAAAAACCCCCCCGGAATTTTTTTGGGAAATTCCCCAAATCTCTAATTATAACCTATGGAGAAGCATTGCCAATCAAAATAAAAGGGGGGACATTAAAAATTACATTTAAAAATGCAGAAAAGACCCTGATTGGTTGGGAACTAGGGGGGTTTTGGCTATCCCGGCCCCCAATCAAATGGGAGCGACGGGTGCCCCAAATTTTTAAACTAGGGGAAGTATTGACCAATAAAATTTCAAAGGCGGGACAGTTAAAAATACGAAAAAAGGGCCAGAAAAAAAGTTTTGTTTGGGGTTTGAACTAGGGGGGGCTTGGCTACCCCGGCTATCAAGCGCGAGCTACTTTCTCCCATTGTAGTCTTTTGGTGGAGAGGGGGGGCATGAAATCTAGCGCCAAGGGGGCAGGGAGTTTAGTAAAAAAATCGTTTTTTATTAATGTAAAAACATTCCCCTTTTAAAAAGAGCAAAAAACCCTTTAAACATAAAAAATTTAAAATCACAAAACAATGCTTTTTCCCGCCGAGAACGGCGCAACTTCAGGGTTTGGGATTTTGAAATTCCCGGGAATTTACAGAAATTTCCCCAAATTCTGTAAGCTCTTCTCATTGGTCGGCGAAAACCAGCTAAAAGAATAGGAGCAAAAAGTGAACCATTAAAACCCCTAGGGAAAATTTTAATGGACCAAACATGTAAAGGGGGGGACAGTTAAAAATTTTTACAGTATATAAAATGAAAAAAAATATTTTAAAATTCAATAAATTTCATTTTTTTCTTTTTTTCGTTACCCCCCTACTTTTTGATCGTTGGTTTAACGAAAATAAAAAAATTAAAAAAAATTTTAAAGGGAAAAAATTTTTTTTTTTTTTTCCCTTTACTCCCATTTTTTAAATTAATTTTTATTCACATCGGTACAACTTGGAGTTTTTCAAAATTTCGCCATTTACAGTTTTATTTAAAGATTGCATTAAAAACCCCATAAGAGCGTGCTCACTCTCCATTGGTCCAAATAAACCGCGCCTCTTTTAATTTAGCCAATCAAAAACGAGTTTCGCTCGGGCATTTTTTTTTCTATTGAACTCAATGAGAAAGAACTCACCCGTTTAATTGGGCTAAGGCGGAGGGCCCCTTTTCCCCCCCAACCAATCCAGAAACTAAAATTTATTTCCCTTTGCCCTTAAAAATTTTAGGGGGCCCTTCTATCGCGCCCTTTTCTTGCCCCATTCAAAATGGGAGCATACATATGATTGGGGTTTTCATATCTCCGCCGGGCTAAAACCCAATCATTTTTTTCTCCCTTTTTTTTACTGTTTTTAAAACTGTCCACCTTTTAAATTTGTTTGGTCCATACTTCTCCATAGTTAAAAAAGGCTAAACTTTGACCCCCTTTTTGATGGCGGGTTTTTTTTCCCGACCAATGAAAAGATTTTAAAAAATTTGAATTACTGTTTTTCCCCGGGCAATTTCTATATCGAAATTTCCCTGATGTCGCCGGCCCGGGCGACAAAGCTTTTTTTAGGGACTTGATTGTTTTTGTTTATAGAAGGTTTCAGCTTTTTTTCAGTAATTTTTTAAACACCTAATAAAAATGTTTTTTTTAATCAAAATTCCATGCCGCATGGGCTGGGGCCCGAGATTTCATTCCCTGATCCCCT
This sequence comes from Phyllomedusa bahiana, assembly GCA_025379985.1. Classification (NCBI taxonomy): domain Eukaryota; kingdom Metazoa; phylum Chordata; class Amphibia; order Anura; family Hylidae; genus Phyllomedusa; species Phyllomedusa bahiana. The sequence goes on from JAODAL010075419.1 coordinate 9,098, forward strand.
CCATAGACTAAAAAGGGAAAAAGTTGCTGGGCGTCTGATTGGCTGAGATAGCCCCAAGACCCCACTACTTAAATCCAATAAGCTTTTTTTCTGCATTTTTACGTTTTTTAAACTGTCCCGCCCTTTTTATTTGATTGGTAAAAACTTCTCCAAGGGTTTAGAATGGGTCCCGTCACTTATATTCTGATTGGCCCAGGGGTCGCCCAAACCCCCGCTTTGCTCAACCAATCAACTCTTTTCTGCATTTTTACTGTATTTTGAAACTTTTCCCGCCTTTCAATTTTTTAATTTGGGCAAAACTTCTCCCTAGGTTTTTAAAGGGGGACTGCGCTCCTATTTTTTGATTTTTGGGTGGTTTTTTGACGACCAATGAGAAAAAGCTTAAAAGGGAAATTTTAATTACTGTATTTTTCCCCGGGAATTTCCAAGATCCTAATTCCCCGATGTTGCGCCGTTTTTAGTTTTTTGGGAAAATGATTTTTTAAAATTTTTTTTTTTAAAGGGTTTTAGTTTTTTTTTGATAAAGGTTTTTTCACCTAATAAAGGCGATTTTTTTTTGGAAACATAATTAGTGTTGAGCGATTGGGATTGGCTATCGAGGGTCATCGATAGTCGTTTTTGTCCCGGGCCCCTACGATAAGGGGTTTTTTGATAGTGAGCCCGTCGATTAAGAGCGATGACCTTTTAAAGTCTATGGGAGGCAAAAAAAACACCCTTTATTTTTTACACCCAAAAAAAAGGGTGGAGAAGGGTGAAATTACATCCCCCAAAAAAGTCCCAAATGGATACTGCTACATCTTAGGCAACACACTTTGTTTTAAAAGTCACAGAAAAAAAATCACAGACCATTTAAAATTTTCCCCGTCTTGAAAACCCCGCCCGACCCCTTAAAAAGGCCCTCACCCCCAAATTAAAAAGTGCCCCGAAGGCATATGATTTGAACCCATCATGTTACTTGAACGGACATTGAATATTTCCCGTCCGGAACGCAGCCCTGGCCCCAAACCTTTCATGAACCCCCCCATTTAAAAATGGCCCCCCAAAAAAGGGGTCTTTCAACCACCTTTTTTGTTGAACTGGAAAATTGACTTTTAAAACCCGTCCTGGGCCCCAGCATGAGCCCCAAACCTGCATGACCCCCACATTTAAAAAGTGCCAAAAAAGGAGCCCTTTAAAAACCCCCCTTTTAGTTTCACTGGACATTGATATACCTGCCCCGGGCCACAAAATGGGGCCCCAAAAACCTCCCTGCCCCCCCCCAATTTAAAAAGTGGGGAAAAAAAAGGAGTCTTTCAAACCACCATTTTAGTTTAAACTGGACATTAAACTATTCCCTTTCCCCCTTTTGGGGCCACAGCATGACCCCAAAACCTGCATGCCCCCCAATTTAAAAATTGCCGGAAAAAGGAGTCTTTCAACCACCATTTTAGTTTCACGGGGAAAATTACTATACCGGGCCGGGGCCACAGCATGAGCCCCCCAAACCTGTATAAACCCCCCCACTTTTAAAAAAATTTTCCCGGGAAAAAGGAGTCTTTAAACCACCTTTTTTTATTTGGGAACGGACATTGTATACCTGCCCTGGGCCCACAGCATGACCCCCCAAACCTCTGCCCCCCAAACATTTAAAAAAGTGCCGGAAAAGGAGTTTTTCAACCACCATTTTATTTTGAACTGGACATTGACTTTTTCCCTGTCCTGGGCCAAAAGATCCCCCGGGGCCGGAGTTTCAGTGGGGGCGGTAAAAAGCCCAGGCGGGCCGTCCGTCACCCTTTAAAAAAGCCAGGTTAAAATGCCCCCGATGACGAAAAAGCAACGAAAACTGTCGGGGGCTGAAGGGGAGTGGGGAAGGGGAAGTGTGAAAAACTCCAGCCTTCCCTGAAACACCCAATTACCTGGGAGCGCTTGCCCCTCCGTAGGGAGTGTGGCCCAATTGACTTCATTTGGGAAAAATATGGGGGTTAAAACGCTCCTGTTACCCCGGTGCCTTTATTTTGGGGGCATTTTTTTTTCTCATTTTCCCAAACCCGTGGGGAGGAAAGGGCCCTCTGTACTTTGTTCTCTGCCCCTTTGGCTCCATACTCCATGTCCTCCGAAAACCTAAACTGGTCAATTTTTCCCTGAACTCCCTTGTACAATTCAGAGGAATTTTTTTTAAAAGTATTTTTTTCATGCAAGTTTTTTAGACTTTAATTCTAGGGAAAAAACATTTTTAAAATAGGGTTTTGGGAAACCCCCCATGTCTTTGTTTCTCTTTTTTTTATTGGATTAAATTTGGGGTTTTCTCAATACAGGGGAATTTTTATAAGCTATGTTAAAGATCTTGCAAAAACAAGTCATTTTGCAAAATGTGTCCCTTAAAAGTGTCCTACCCATTTTCCCGTTTCTGACAGCACCAAAAACCCTTGAGCCACTCCCTTGGGCAATTGTTTTAAGAAAAAATGTCTGTTAGAAAAAAACATTTTTGGGAAAAGGACCTGGTATAGCTGCAGGGCACAGCAAAAAGCCCCCAAAAATTCAAAGCTTTACCCTTTAAACACTTTGGTCAATTTTAAGAAAAATGTCGGTTTTTGAAACAACAATTTTTTTGAATAGGACCTGTAGTATAGTGCTGTCACGCAAAAAAACCCCCAAAAATTCAAAGCATGACCCTTTAGCCACTTTGGTCAATTGTTTAAGAACAAATGTCTGTTAGAAACAACATTTTTTTTTTTAATAGGGGCCTGTAGTATTGCTGCATTTCAAAGCAGCATGACCCAAAAAATTATTTAAAAAGACTGTTAAAAAATTGTGAGGGAGAAATTCCACTTTGAAGCCACATTTTTTGTTACAAAAGGAACCCCTTTTTATTGCGTATCTCACAGCTTATGACCCCCAAAAAAATTTTTAAAAATATTCTCAAACCACTATTAAAAATTGTGAGGGGGGAAATGCCCCTTAGAAGTCACATTTCTGGGTTTCCCAAAAAACCCTGTTATTGCTGTTTTTTTTATAATAGGAACCTGTAGTATTGCTGCATTTCAAAGGGGCATGACCCAAAAAATTTTAAAAAGGGGCTGGTTAAAAAAATTTTGAGGGGAAATGGGCCCCTTTTGAAACCCATTTTGTTTCAAAAGGACCATTATTATTGCTGTATCTCACAGCTATTTTGACCCAAAAAAAAATTTTAAAAATGACTTCTCAGCCTATTTTTAAAAAATTTTGAGGGGGAAATTGCCACTTAGAAGTCACAATTTTTGTTTCCCCAAAAGGGCCATGATTATTGCTGTATTTCACAGCAAACCCTGACCTCCCAAAAAATTTTACAATGCGAAAACTTTTAAAATAAAGTGGGGGAAAAGGGAAAAACGGTGTTGTCATGAAAAACCCGTTCTTTTTCCCGGCCCTTCCAGCAAAACCCGCAAAAAGAAATGTTGGGGGAAAAAAGAATAAAAAATTTCAGTAAGAAAAGATCATTTTAAAAAAAAAATTTTAAGAGGACCATTTTGTTTGGGAAAAGGAATGTGAAAATAAAAACCGCAACTTTAACCGGGGACCCTCGGCAAAATTTGGGGGCCCAAAACATCATCAGGATTTCCCTGCCGATTCATCTTGATGAAAATCAAAACGATCCACATTTTCTGTGGAAAAACCCCGGAAAGCGTTTGCGTAATGACTCCTTCCCCGCTGTGGGTGAAGGGCCCCTGATATGACCCCTGGTGCTGGGCAGGACAACAAACCCCTATGGCGTGACGAGCCAGTCGGGCCAATTTTTGTCCATTTTGGTTTCCCAAAATCTTTGGGGCCGGAACACATCCAAAAAAATCGGTTTTTGAGACGCCCGTTTTAAATGTGCCAAAAATGATCTTAAGCTGATCTCTGTGTGTTGGATGTGGGCCCTGCATTGCATGCTTTGGGGTTGGTGGGGAAACAAAAATTGCCAGAGGGCACCCATTAGGTTTTTGCCCCCTTGCCCGCTTCTGCCCCTACGCCTATTTGGCACTTACCCGCTGTCCACTCGCTTATGTTTTTCCACCGTGGGGGCCAATTTTTTTGGGAAATTTAAGCAGACGGGAAAAAGATGTCTCCAGTTGATAATCAGAAGGTCTTCATTTCCTGCATTTTCCTTATTTGGGTTGGGGGGAAAGGGAAAAAGGGATTTTTGTTTTGTAACCGGGGATCCAGGAGGGTGGGCCCCCCAGTAACTGTTTTTCATTTTTATGGCCTTAATGGGGGATCCGTTGGAGGGGAAAAGGAGATCCAAGCACTCATGTGAGAGATGGGCCTTGATTTCCCCCCCTCTGGGTCGAGGGGCCTAAGCAAATGTCTTTCAAACTTTTCCCCCCCTCCCCTCAAAAATTTGCGCCAAAACCCCGTTCCCACGGCAGGGATGTCGGGAACTCCGTGTTAGGGAAAAACCTCCTCCCCCCTCCGCTGCCTCCAGCCCCGGGTTCCCAAAACCCGCCCGATTTTCCTGAGGATGATGCACCCCGAGAGCCCGATGGGGCCTCCCTTTCACTAGCTTGGACCCCGAACCCCGCCCAAAAAAAGACCCATGAAATTGTGAAACTGTCGGGTTTTTGGATTTGACGGAGAGAAAGGTTTCCCGGGCCCCATCTGTGTCCGTCCTTCCCCCTCCTCGCGGCGGGACGTTGATTCAGAGTGTCCAACGATTTGTTCCCGAACTTTAAAATCACCACAATGCTCATGCTGACCAAGGGGATTGTCCACCTGACCATTTTTGGGGGCTTCTTCAAAACTGGGGAAGGATGGTGCCGAGCTCTTTCACCTGCCCCCACTCCGGGGGGTTCAACACCCCGAGGTCCGTACCTTTTCTTATCAGGTATTTTGTCACTTCGTACTTTCATAAAGGCATTGCGCTGCTGCCACAATCGTGGAGATGTGGAGGGTGGGAATTTCCCGGTTTG
>JAODAL010075420.1:0-14004 GCA_025379985.1 Phyllomedusa bahiana
TGCAGTGTTGGCTTCAGACAGGATTTTACATAGAGACAGACACCTCCCCCCTTCCGGTCTTTACGATCCCTTCTAAATAGACTGTAACCCTGTAAGTTAACCGCCCAGCCGTAGCTCTCGTCCATTGATGTCTCAGTTATACTCACTATGTCATATTTTTCTTCAGCTATTTGTAATTCTAGTTCATTTATTTTGTTGGTCACACTCCTGGCATTGGTCAGCATGCAATTTAGAGATTTTTCAGTTTTTCTTCCTTTCTCCCTGATCTTTTTAACTCTTGCTACACCCCTCTCTCCACTCCACCCCGTGTTGTATTCCTAATTCCCAGCTCTCGATCTTCACTATCTTGCATGCCATCCTCCCCCCCCAGTCCCTAGTTTAAATATTCCTCTAACTTCCTTGCTATTTTGTCCCCCAATACAGCTGCACCCTTCCCTAGCATAGAGTCTGTAGCCAAGACAGAAGTCAGCCCAGTTCTCCAAACACCCAAATCCCTCTTTCCTACACCAATTTTTGAGCCACTTATTCACCTCTCTAATCTCCCGCTGCCTCTCTGGTGTGGCCAGTGGAACAGGTAATATTTCTGAAAATATTACCTTGGAGGTCCTTGCTCTGAGCTTTTGGCCTAAATCCCTGAAATCATTTTTAAGGACACTGCTCCTACATCTAACTTTGTCATTGGTGCCAATATGGACCATGACAGCTGGATTCTCACCAGCCCCACCCAGCAATCTGTCAACCCGATCCGCGATATGTCGAACCCGGGCCCCAGGTAAACAACATACTGTTCGACGATCCCGGTCTTTGTGGCAGATTGCCCTGTCTGTTCCCCTAATAATGGAGTCGTAGATTGATCTCCACGGAGCTCAGGGCTAGTGGATCAAGAGACACAACCACTTGAAATCATGATGACACCCCAGCACCATGAAGTCCTGTCATTCCTATTGATCTCTTCTCCACACTTTCCTGTTATACTAGGCCTACCCTAGTTGGAGGTACAGAACCCGGTAATCAAGTGGGAAACCAAGGAGATAAGCTTCCCATCAGAGGATGTTCTTCGAACAGCGCACTCTGAACAAGGCCCTGAAGATCCTGCACAAGACAATAAAATAATAGAGCTAGCCTCTGAATATAAGGAATTTGCTGATGTATGCAACAAACAGAATGCAGACAAGCTCCCCTCACACCGACCCTACGATTGCCCCAAAGAGTTACTTCCGGGTGCACCCCATACCATTTGGTAACATCTATCCACTGGCAGGTCCTGAATTAAAAGCCCTCAAGGACTACATATAGGAAAATCTGGCTAAGGGCTTCATCCATCTTCCTCACCAGCAGGGGCTCCCATATTTTTTGTTAAAAACAAGGACAGATCTTTAAGACCTTGAATAGATTACAGAGAACTTAATAAAATTACAATAAAAAAACGTTATCCTCTACCACTGATCCCTGAACTTTTGGAGAGAATGTGACATGCGAAGATTTTTTCCAAATTTGGTCTACGAGGCGCCTACAACCTGGTCCGTATCAGATCTGGGGATGAATGGAAAACGGCTTTTAGGTCACGTTACGGACACTTTGAATATTGTGTTATGCCTTTTGGCCTTTGTAATGCCCCTGCCTCCTTTCAACATCTCGTCAATGACATCTTCAGAGATCTCCTGGATCAATTCATAGTCATCTACTTGGACGATATTCTGATTTTCTCCAACTCGATGGAAGAACACCAGAGACATGTGAAACTAGTTCTGGAGCGGCTAAGGGAGAACCAACTCTACATTAAGATTGAAAAATGTGAATTTCATCAGACCGAGATCCAATTCCTTGGCTTTGTTATTTCACCTCATGGTCTACAAATGGACTCTAGCAAGATCAAAGCAATAGTAGACTGGCCTACTCCCAGAAACATAAAAGATGTGCAACGTTTCATAGGTTTTGCCAATTTCTATAGACGCTTCATCAAGAATTTCTCGGAAATAATTTCTCCTATTACACAGTTGACTAAGAAGAAAACTGCTTTTGTTTAGTCTCCTCAAGCACAAGAATCCTTCTCTATTCTGAAGGCCAAGTTCACAACATTCCCTGTATTAGTTCATCCCGACCCAGAACTCACCTTCATTGTGGAAGTGGATGCTTCAGACTGTGCTGTAGGAGCTATACTGTCTCAGAGAACAGGAGACAAGAGTTTATTGCATCCTTGTGCTTTTTTCTCCCGACGTCTATCACCTGCTGAGAAGAATTATGATGTGGGGAATAAAGAACTATTAGCTATCGTCGCACCCTTTAAGGAATGGAGACATCATCTTCAAGGAACCTCACAACAAATAATAGTTCTAATGGATCACCATAATCTGGAATTCGTGAGATCTGCCAAGCGTCCATCTCCTCGCCAAGCTCGTTGGAGTATTTTTTCTCAACCAATTCACTGTAGATTGTAAGCCCTTGCGGGAAGGGCCCTCACTCCCTCTGTGCCAGTCGTAAGTCATTCACTGTTATCATTGTACTTGTTTGACATATGTTACAGGGGCGTAACTACAGGGGGAGCAGACGTAGCAGCTTCCCCGGGGCTCGTGCTCTTAGAGTGCCCGTGCCCCGGGGCAGCTACTGACACGTCTGCTCCCCCGGTAGTGCGGCTCCTGTGCCCGCCGGCAGCGAACATAACAGTTCACTGCCAGCGGACGCGGAGCTGTGAGGCCCGGCGCATACCGCCTCTGAACATCCGGGCCCTCCGGCCCGAGCGCTCAGACTCATGACCGCACAGATTCAGGACTGCGAAAGTTTGCTATGGGGCCTTGGCTTCTCTAGTTACGCCCGATATGTTATGTATGTAACCTCCCTTTTTGAATGTACAGTGCCCTGGAATCAATGGCGCTTTAAAATAAATAATAATAATAATAACTTTATAATCTCTTACAGGCCCGGATCCCATAATGGAAAGGCAGATGCTCTATCAAGAATGTTCTCCAGTGATTCCACACGTGCTATTCCACCTAAGACCATTGTTCCTGAGCCTAATGTTGTGGGAGTAATTCATAATAAGGACTTGCTCAAGGAGATAAGGGAGGCCTATAACACGGACTCCAACTGATGATGTACAGTTGGTACTTAAGAACAAGATGTGGACCCATAAGCAGCAGCTTTATATACCTGAAACATTAAGACTGAAGATTATGAGTAGTGTTGAGCGATTGCGTTGGCTATCGAGATCGAGCGATGGTCGATAGTCGGCCGCTATCGATAAGGTTTTTCGATAGTGAGCATCGATTATGAGCGAATTACCATTAAAGTCTATGGGAGAGCAACAAACCCCCTTATTATTACCCCCAAAAAGGTGGAGAAGTGAAATTAATCCAAACAGTCAAAGGGATAGTGCTACATCTTAGGCAACACATTGGTTAAAAAAGTCACGAAAAAAGTACAGTCTTCACTTCCCTGCTTGTACCACAGCCTGACCTTAAACCGACCCCCCCAAAAATTAAAAGGCAGAAGGCAGTATGATTTGAACCATATTTACTTGAACTGGACAATTAAAATTCCCTGTCCGGGAAAAGCGCATGACCCCCAAACCTGATGCCCCCCAGATTTAAAAAGTGCGCAAAAAGGAGTCTTTCAACCCTTTTTAGTTAAACTGGACATTGACTTACCTGTCCTGGCCCCGAAAGTATGACCATTAACTGTTGACCCCAGTTTAAAAAAAGTGCGGGAAAAGGAGTCTGTTATGCTGTATCTGTTATTTTTTCGTTAATACCGGTTTTTTTGCACCTTTCAATTCCCCTGTGGTGATATAAAATTGCTTTTTTAAAGTTTATTTTGGATGCTGCGTCAATAAACAAAGCTGGGTGGCAAAAGCCCAAAAAACAGTATTGTTTGTTTTGTTTTAATCAGGGTATTTTTTGCACCTTTTAAATTTACCTTTTGGTGAAATAAATTGCTTTTTTTTGATTTATTTAGATGTGCGTAAATGAAAATGTGGGTGTGCAAAGTAAAAAAAACAGTAACGTTATGTTTTGTATAATAAAGGTATTTTTTGCCCCTTTTCAATTCCCCTTGTGGTGAATATAGAATTGTGTTTTAAGATTTAGTAGATGCTGCGAATGAACAATGTGTGTGCGCAAAAGTCAAAAAAAAACGAAACGTGATGTTTTGTCGATAACGGTATTTTTGGCAAAAAAAAACCCTGTTGACTCAAAAATTGTGGATTGAATTTAACTGCAAGGTGGTATATCAACTCACAGGGGGAAGGGAAAAAAATTTGAAAAATGAACCCCTATTGAAATGTTAATGATAATAAAAGTGGGTTTTGCAGTAAAAAAGAGCCCGCAGTTTAGAAAGATGTGTTATCCAATATAAGTTCGGTGGCCCCAAAATCCGGGAAAAATTTTTAATACAAACTGTTAATAAAAAAGATTTTTCCACTACGTGTCTAACAAAAAACTTGGGGAACTTTTTTCCCCCTGTTCTTTATAGTTTGAGCCCTTTGGGTGTGGTTTCGCCCGCGGGCCCCCCCCCCCCCGGGGTCCCAAACCCCCCGTGATTTTCAAAGGGGGATGCTGCCTTTTAAAATTTTTCTAGCTAACTAATAAAAACTTTTTAATTTTAATCTAACAAATTGGGAAAAAAACACGCTAATAGTAAAAGGTTTCTCTGTTTTCCCCGAAAAAAGACTTAATTTCGCTGAGCTTTTTTGGGCCAAAAGGGGGGAGCGCAGGTCCTATCCCATGAGACGCTGAGGGGACACTGGGGGTGAAACAGGGGGAAAACTGTTTTATGTAAAACCCGGGGTCATGTGATTTTTCCAGCCTTTGAAACCATTTCACATCCCCGTCATGACCCCCTCGGGACCAAAATCTCACCCTGTTAATTTTGTAATTGATTTGCTGGCCCCCCCCAAAAATTTCAGAAAAACCCCAAAACAAAGGGCCCATCTTTTAAAAGTGATGCACCCGATTTTAACCTTAATTTTTTCGCAGTTTGGAAATTTTGAAACACCTAAAAACCTTGCCGATTTCAACTTTGTCGATAAAAATCATCCCAAAATAATTATTTTAAGGCCCAGCCCCATGATTTTCCCGGAAATTTGGGCACCAAAAGGGTGCAGAAGACGAAAAAATTTTTTTCCCCATACTTTTTTTGGTTGGGGGCCCAAATTTTCTACAGGATGTGAAGAAGTATGAACATATGTGGATCTGTTTCCCGATGCAAGGGCTCCCCGTTCTTCACACCCTTTGGGGCTATTACAGCCTTTGCCGGGTCCCTAGAGATGGGCGAATCGATTCTAACGAAGTGGAATTCGGTTTTTGTTTCGGAAAAATTCGGTTTTGAACGGGAAATCCAAAATTTTGGGGTTAAATTGGGGGTGGGCCCAAAGGGGTGCCCTTTTTATTGATGAAAAGGCCCGGGGAGCCCCATGGCGCTTTCAGGGGGGAAAGCACCCCTGGGAGGAAAAAAGGGCTAGCCTGCATGACAGGGGGCAGAGATGAAGCCAATCCCGAAAACCGGCCGGGGTTCTGTACGTTACCGCCCCCTATATAAGTCGGGGCGCAACCCCTGGGAGTTTAATTTCCGCTCTTTCCCTTTTTTATATGGGAAAAAATTTCTGCAGCGGCCCGATTTTTACTGAAGAAAATGATTTTTATACCCGGATTTTTTGGGGAGGTGTCTCAGCTTGTCTCAGGCTGCTTCTTTAATGTTCTATTTCTGAAATTTTTTTGGTTGTTAAATTTGGGTCTGAAAATCCAGTGTTGCGTCCACTTGCAGCTTTTCATATTTAAATTTTTAAAGTATCTGCTACAGCACATTGAATATCCCAAAGGGGGATTTAAGCCGTTCCTGTTGTTTTTATTTAAAAAAACAGGTTTTGTATAATACAAAAAACCAATTCATTTTTTGGGGTGCTCAAAATTTTTTTTGGCAAATTTTCATCCCGGGGGTTAATTAAGCCCTTGTTTTTGTGGGTTTTGGTTTACAAAAATTTGGGCCGTTTTTTTTCAAACCCCCAAAAAAAAAATAATTTTCCTTTTGCATAATTCACAAAACGAAGGTTAAATTTCCAATTTTTTTTTTGTTGGGGGTAGCGTAGAAAACACGAAAATTTTAACACGTACAAAGGGGGGAGTAGTTTCCGGCTGCTCAATTTTTTTTGCGCATTTTACATCCAGGGGTTAATTAAGCGTTGTTTTTGTCTGTTTTGGGGCAAAAATTTTGCCGTTTTTTTTCACCCCCAAAAAAAATAAAATTTTTCCCGTAGCATAATTCACAAGCGAGGTTAAATTTAAAAATTTTTTTTGTTGGTGTTTGCTAAAAACCAAGCCCAAAATTTTAACCTACCAAAGCTTTTGTAGTTTCCGGGTGCTCAATTCTTTTTTGGGGAATTTTACATCAGTGGTTTTAAAGCGTTTTTTTTGTGCCCGTTTGGACTCCCGGGAAAACCCTCTTTTTTACCGCCGAAAAATTTAAAAAAATTTCCCGTAGCATTAATTCACAAAAGGGAAAGGTTTTTTTACAATTTTTTCTTTTTTGTTGGGGTAGGTTTGAAAAAAAAGCAAATTTTAAAACGCACAAAGTTTTTTTGTTTACGGCCTTTCCCCAATACTTTTGCGCAATTTTTCCCTCCGGGGTTAATTTTAAAGGTTGTTTGCAGTTGAAATCAGTAAAAAAACTTTGTTTTTCACCGCCCCAAAAGGGAAAATTTTGTAGATTAAATTATTTTCCCAAATTAAAAGGCCCCTTTGTGCTTTTTTATTCAGTAAAAAAACACAGAGTTTTTAAACGGGCCCTACAAGTCAAATTTTTTTCCGCCCATTTTTGGGAGCGAAATTTTTTTCCAAATGTTACGCAGCTTTTAGTGGGGTTTTTTGGAGTCAAATAAGGGGTGGGATTTATCAAAATTTTCAGATTCTTCATCAAACAGTGTCTTTACATTATGAACAAACAAATATGTCAGACAGAGAAAGGGGGGCAGGGTCTTTCACCTCAAATGGCCAGAGGCACAAACATTCCCGGCCCAGGGGCGCAGCACCCGCAAAGGGGGGGGGGGGCGCAGCAAGGGGGCCTTTGGTGAGGGCCCCCAACTGCCGCTTTTCATCCCAGGGGGGCCGGGGTGTAGTTCAGCAAAAAAACCCCAATTTGGGTTTTTTGTTTTGGGTTTACTAGGTCATTCAAAATTCCTCCCCCAAGGGCATCTGACAACCCCAGCCAAGAGCGGTGGGGAACGTAGGAAAAAAAAACAACCCCTTTGTTGGCATGGGGCCCGGGGGGGGCTGGGGCGGGGGGCCCTCACCCGGGCCAACCCTCCTGTCCCCCTCCGGGGGTTTCCCCCAGAGAGATCTACTAGTGGTCTGGGCTCAGCGCCCCTAATAGCGAGGGGGTGAACAATTTTAGGGGGGGAGTAAGCAGCCCAAATTTGGCCCGCGGAAAAAAAATGGGGCCAAAAATCCCCGCTTGTTGCAAAATAGGGGTTGGGAAAATATAGATTTTTGAAAGGGCATGGGAGGTCATGTTGTGAGAGGTCAGCCTTTTGCAAACCAAAAACCCGGGGATGAGGACAGCAGTGACGTGAAAAAACAAATTTGATGATGATGTAGGCCCACCCCACTTGGGAGCCGGGGTGGGCCAGGGGGGGTTTTATCATGTCCAGGGAGAAGGAAGGGCGTCAGCTTGCGAATCAGGGAGCAGCCCCAGCCCGCAAGTGGGTTCGTGTGGGGGCCCTGGGGTCCAAAAGGATTAAGCAGCAGTGTGAAGGGTCGGGGGGCCCAAACGGGCCCCCGGGGTTTAAAAAAAACCCCTTCGCAGGTTTCCCAAAAAAGTGCGGGCCCCCAGGGGCCCAGCGAGGCAAAGGGGGGGCCCGGGGAAAATAGTAATCAGGGCCCCCACCCAATTTCGCTCCATCATTCCACATGTGTGGGCACCCGCAGTGGGCACGCCCTTTTTACACCTGGCCCCCTTTCCTCGGCGAACGAAGTCACACAGGGGGGGGAAACTACCGCATCATGCGCAAGGGGAAAACGATGTGTTGGGGTTTCTCCGCGCCCAAATGCAAAACCCGGGAAAATGGTGACGGGACAATGGGGGGAAAATGGTGTTTTCCCCGTGCCCCCGAAGGGGGGGATGGTTTCCCTGCGCCCCGCCCCTGGCGCACTTTATTTCAATCTGGGTTTTGAAAAGGGTTCCTGAAGTCTTTTCCCCCGGATCTTAGCCCGATTTGGGAAAAAACTGGGCCCGGGGGAAAAAATGCATGCCTTTATCCCTTCGTAAAAAAGCCCGGAAAAACCCCCCTCGAGTTGGGAGCGGCAGAACGGCCCCCCCCCAACACACTCTGATATGCGTGTTTCACCCGTTGGGAAATTCCAGCCTGCACATGTTGGACCGATGTATGAAAGAGAAAGGCCATTAACGATTTTTTGTATAGGGAAGAAGTATCCCCTGTGTAATTTGATGTCAGCCATTGGCCCATGGTAACCCCCCTTGGTTTTGGGCTATTAGGGGGGGGAGTTATTTGTCAGTGAAAACTTACAAAAATAAAAAATCATTCCACTTTCTTCCTAACAATTTTTAAAAAAATCTTCCAACCCAAATGGGGATACATCTGTGGCCAATGGTCCGGGGGGACTTTTAAAGGGGGGGAGGAGGAGGGGACATTGGAGGGGGAGGGGCTTGTTTGGGAAATGAGTGGATTTTTTACCCAGGTGACAAGAGAGGGGGAGCAGGGCTGGGGAGGGGGATGGAGATGAGGAAAACGAGGCAGTGAACCCCAAGCACCGTGGCAGTATACGTGGGAAAGGAGGGAGGGAGCACCTGGGTCACTTGTGCAGATGGCCCCCGCATGCTTATTTGCCTGGCTAGTGACAGCCGGAATAGTCAGCATCCGGCAGAGGGAGGGGGGAAAGGACTTTTTGGCTCTCCACCCCATTGGTCTGGGTACCGGTCCCAAAAAGGGGGGCCCTTTTTTTTCCCGTTTTTGAAGGGAGGACAAACTCAAATTAAATTTAGGGGAAAACCTCCGTAAACAAATTGGTCCCTGCCCCATTTTGGGCATCGTCCCTCCTTACAGGGGCCCGAAGGGGGGGGGTTTTTCCCCCAGCGTTCCCCCCCCATGTACTACTTTCCGGGGGGGCTGGGTGGGGGATGGTGGGGGGTGGGGGGGTTTCAAACCAGTACAGCCCCCCACAGCAGTAACCAAGTCTGGAGTCACTGATGAGGAGGGTTCCCTTTTCCCCCCCCCTAGTGGAGGGGGTAGCCGCCCGCAGCAGCAGGACCTAAAAGCAGGTTCCCCTTTAACCCAAAAGGGGTTGGGCCCACTTGGACAGCACTCTGCCCCCCCAGTTAGAAGATTTCCCCTGGATACTTTGGGGAGCCAAACTGGATGTGTTTTGGCCCCCAAACTTGCCCCGGGGGTTTCCCGGGAGAAGCTGTTCCCGGGCCCCCCCAGTAGTGTGGCTCAGAAAGGGGGTGTTCGTGGCCCGGGGGGGGCCTCGTTTTCCCCCAAAGGAAAAACCCCCTTGTCCCCGGGGGAAAAGTGGAACGACTGACCTTTGTCAAGAAGAATCAAAGGGGTGGATCGGGCCAGAAATTTCCACACACCCCAAAAACTTAGGCGTCAGACTCATCGCCAGACGCCCCCAAAACCCCCCAAACCCCCCCTTTTAAAAAGGAAATCTGGGTTTTTAAAATACCCGCCCCTTTTTCTTTATTTCCCGCCACCCCACCGTTGCCACACATCTGCCTGACAAGGGTTTTTGGGATTGCCCCAAAAAACCATCTTTACCAAGGATGGTATTGCCACCCCCCTTTCCCCACTTTTGTCATTTTGCCACGGGCTGACCTCATGCTGCTTCTTTTTGGCCGGGTGCCGTGACCCCAAATGTGTCATTTCCCACTCTGTGGCCTACTTTTTGTTTTTGCCACCCCCCAGAATTTTTCATTGTGCACTGTCTGTCTTCATGCTTGCTGCTGTGGGGTGCCCGCCGTGACCTTACCCCTGTTTTCATTGTGCCACTGTCTGACCCCATGCTGCCCGCTGTGGGTGCCCGCCTGTGAACCTTTCCCCCACTGTGGGGCATTGTCCCCCCCTGTGGCCTTTCTCCTGGGTTTTTTTCCCTTCCAGAATGTCTTTTTGCCACTGCCTGCCCCATGCTGCTGCGCCGGGGACCTACACACTGTGTCCCTTGTGCCAAATGTTCTGACTCATGCTGTCCCGTTTACTGCTGCCGGACCCAAAACACTTGGGCATTGTTCCCCCTTTTGGTTTGGGCCCACTCCTGTTTTTTCCACTAGAAGGGCATTGGGGCCCCTGCCCGGGTCATGCTGCGCTGCCGTGACCTAAAACCACTGTGTCATTGTGCCACTGTCTGACCTCATTTTGCTCTGTTTGGGGTGGTTTTCCCCGGACCCTTTTAAACTGTTTTCCTTTTTTCCCATCTGTGGCCTACTTGTTTTTTCCACCCCCCCAGAAGGGGATTGTGCCACTGCCCGAAACCCCATGCTGCCCCCTGTTGGGTGCTTTTCCGGGGGCCCACACACGGGGTCATTGTGCCACTATCTGACCTTTTTGCCTCCCGCCCCGTGGCTGCTGCCCCTGACCTTACACACTGTGGGATTTTTTTCCCCCTCGTGGGCCTACTCCCGTTTTTTTTCCCCTCCCGAAGTCATTGTTTTCCCCTGCCCCCGACCTCATGCTGTGCTTTTCGTGCCTTTCCACTGTGGGCATTTTGGGCCCCTGGTTCCCCGACCTCATGGTGCTGCTGTGGCTGGATGCCCTTTGGACCTAACCACTCTTTTATTGTGCCACTGTCTGACCCCATGCCCCCTGCTGCCCTGACCCTTTTAAAACCCTTTTCAAAAATGCCCCTCTGTGACCTTTTTCCTTTTTTTTGCCACCCAGAATGTCATTGTTTCCACTGTCCCCGACCTGTGCTGCTGTGGCTTGGGGCCGGGCACCTCCACCCCTCTGTCATTTAGCTCTCAGGGTTGTTTTTTTCCGCTTTCTCTGGCATGACTTTATCAGGCAACATTCCCCTTCGTTTTTTTGGTCAGTTTTCCCCCTCTTAAGTGCCCAGGGAATTTTATAGTGAAGCGATTTAAGGCGGGGCAGTCATGTGGGGGTTTGTCATATAAAACAAACATTGTATGAAGACCAAACCAAGCCCCTCTGCATATTTAAGCAGGGCCCCCAAGTTCTACGACCCTGCGGGCTTGTGCAGCTGGAAAAAGCTGTTTTTTTAACTGATTCGTCCCGAAGTTTTTGGGGAAACGAAAGTTTTTTTGCCGAGAAATTCGGGAAGTGAACAAAAACGAATTTCGGGAAATTCGCCCTCTCTACCGGGGTCCCTCTCGCCCCTGGGGTTCTTTTCCCATGGACTTCATGTGTCTACCTCCCTCTAAGGGGAAAAATTCTCGTGGTAGTTGACCAACTAACCAAGGCATCACATTTCATTCATGTACTGGTTACCCTGCCAAAGACACTGCGGATCTCATATTCAGAATGGTTTAGCTTCAGGGGTTTCCCCTGAAAAGTTATCCGGATCGTTGGGGTCAGTTTACATAAAAATTTTTGGGCAGAGTGTTGTCGATTGATATTGATATTAATCTTCAACCCCCTTTTTCCCAATCTAAGGGAAGATGAATGCCAAATCGACCCTCGAACAGTACTTTGATGTTATTTCTCTTTTTAAAAGATGTTTGGGTTGATTGCTTTCTATTGCTGAATTTTCGTGCAAAAATTCCCCAAAAATGCCTACCCCCAAACAGACTCCTTTTTTGCAAATTTGGAAGTACATCCAAATATTTTTCCCGAAATTTCCGCTGTTCCACTTTTCCCCAGAGTAGGAAGGAATTCTGCATTACAGAAAAATTTACAACTAAAAAAGGGAAAACCCTTGAGGGGCTAAAAGAAAATTACAAAAGAGGGCGATAAAGTCGTAACCCAGTACCAAATTTTAAGTGGGGGGATAAGGTATGGCTTTCCACCCCAAATTGAAAATTTGAGTTTTCCCTTTATCAAACCTTTTGGGGCAGAAGTTTGCGGAGCCATATTTAAAATCTTTAAAATAATCGTCCAGTTTGCTGTTCGCCCCAAAAAACCCATATCTAAAAAAGATCATTCTGTGTTTCATGTGTCTCTACTTTAAAACCGTGTTTCCAAAACCCCCTTTTTGAGAGGGTTCCTCCCCCTTGTTTCAAAGGGAGGGTTGGGGTGGGGGGAAAAAAACAGGTTTTTTGTGGAGCAAATCCTTGGGCTCGGGGAAAATTTTCAGGGGAAAAAAACTTTCCCCCCCCCCCCCCCCCCCCCCCCCCCGTACCCCAGTAAGTGGCCAATTTTTGGTTTTTGAAGGGCGACGAAAATTGTGGGGAAACGTAACTTCAATGCCTTTCCTTGACTGTGTTGAGCGGAAATTATTATCGACAAAGTTTTAAAAACCCCCCCGGGGATTTAGGTTTTATGGAAAATTTTTTTGATAAAGCGATAATTTAGGTTTTAAAATCTTTTTGATAATCTTTAATTTTCTCGCCATTTTCAGCCTTTCCTTTTCATTTTGGCGGGGCCCGCAAATCGGGTTTCAGAATTAAAAGCAGGGTTGGGGGGATGTGTGGTTTCAAGTCATGAAATGGGGGTGTGTTTGGTTGCGGGTTTTGGCCCGGGAAAAAACACAGGGCTCCGGGGTTTTTCGTAGAACGGCCCCTTCCCGTTTATATCAGTGTGGGTTTGTTTCCCAAAGCGAGGTTTGGATGGGAGCTGGTGGCCTTTTGCCCCTGTGCAAAAGCTGCGAAATTATTCTATTTGTTCACAGAGGGCAGCTTTTTTTTAGCTTTTGATCCTTTGAAAATTTAGAAACCCGAGATTTTTCCCGATTTTAAAGGGAGCAAAGGGAGGGAATTTTTAAAGGGGGCATTTCCCGCTGTAAAGTCAAGGGGGGAAAACGGGGGGTCGGGGGGACCGCGGGCGGAACACAGACAGCTTTTAAAGAATATGGATTTGTATTGCAGAATTGCATTTTAATAGCTTTATTATTAAAAAAGTTTTACTGTTGAAAATTCTTGGATATTGGGAACCTTGAAAATTTTATTTGGATACAGTTCCCTTTTCTAATAACTGCCCCCCTCTTTTTTGGGTTTGGTGCAAAACCCCACTTTTTATTATCAGTTTAATTTTCCCGGTAGGGGTTTTTTACAATTTTGCCCCGTTCCCGGGTTTTGTTGATAGAGGTTTCATTGCGTTAAATTTGAATCCAAGCCCAAATTTGGGGAGTCACCACAGGTTGAATAGGGGCCAAAAAAACCTTTTATTTCTTATACATTTGATACGTGGGTTTTTTTCCCTTTTGGCCCCGTCCCGATTTGTTGTTTGACGACCTTGCAGTTTTAAATTTTAATCCCGCCCAAATTTTTGTAAGGGCACCCCAGGTTTTAATTAAAAGGTGCCAAAAATACCTTTTATTATCCGTTTTTAAAAATTTTAGTTTCGTGTTTTTTGCCTTTTGCCCTTTTCCGATTTGTTGATAGGGGCCCCCTTTTCAGTTAAAAATTTAATACAGCCCAAATTTTGGGAGTCACCCCAGGTGAATTGATAGGTGCCAAAAAAAAACCTTTTTTTTATCCGTTTTTACATTTTAGATACGTGTTTTTTTCCCCCTTTTGCCCCGTCCAGATTTTTTTGATGAGCCCCCTTGCAGTTAAATTTCAATACAGCAATTGTGTAGTCACCCCAGGGTTTTAGGTCCCCAAAAAACTTTTATTATCCGTTTTACATTTTAGATTTCGTTGTTTTTTTGGGGAATTTTTTTCCCAGTCCAATTTGTTATAGAGCCACCCTTTCCCGGTTAAATTTTTAATCGCAATTGTGTAGGGGCCCCACAGGTGAAATTTATAGGTTTCCAAAAAAAACTTTTATTTTCCGTTTACTTTCCCGGGTAGTGTTTTTTTTCAACCCTTTTGGGCCCCGCAGATTTGTTTTACAGAGCCCCCTTTGCCCGTTAAATTTTTAATCCCGCCAAATTTTGGGGAGTTTAC
>JAODAL010075421.1:0-14002 GCA_025379985.1 Phyllomedusa bahiana
GTCAGTTCTGGGCACATTGAATTCCAAGGGGTTTTCTAAGCCAGTTTTTTGTTGGTTTTTCAGTAATAGAAACAGCGTTTTTACAATCCAATACCCTTAATTTTTTCTGCTCATTTGTTTTGCCAATTTAAAACCAAGGGTTAATTAAGCAGTTGGCTATGTAACAGTAAAAAAACAGGTTTTTCAACGCCAAAGAAAAAATTTTTCCTGAGCAAAATTTTAATTCCAAAGGTTAATTAAGCCCCTTTGTGCTATTGTAGTCATAAAATAAACGGTGTTTTCAAAGCCAAAGACAAAATTTTTCCTGGGTTTTTGTACATAATTTATACCCAAGGTTAACTTAAGCGGGGTTCTGCTTTTGTAGTCAGTAAATACGGGGCATTTTAACACGGCACCATACCAGTTATTTTTTTGCTGCTCATTTCTTTTTGGCGCAATTATTATCCAAGGGTTAATTAAGCTGTTTGTGCTATTGTATCAGTATAAAGAAACAGTTTTTTAACGCCAAAGACAAAATTTTTCCTGTTGGTTCCTGTAGCATAATGTTTATCCGAAGGTTAATTAAGCATGTTTCTCCTTTTGCAGTCAGTAAAATAAACTGTGTTTTTTAACGCCAAAGACAAAATTTTTCTTGTAGCATAATTTATACCCAAAGATTAATTAAGCGTGCTTCTGCTTTTGTAGTCAGTAAAATACACGGCATTTTAACACGCCACATACGAGTTAATTTTTTGCTGCTCATTTCTTTTGCGTAATTAATATCCAAGGGTTAATTAAGCCTGTTTGTGCTATTGAACTCAGTAAAAAAACGGTGTTTTTCAACACCAAAGACTAAATTTCCTGGATTCTGAGCATAATATTATATCCAAAGATTAATTAAGCGAATTTTTTTTACTTATAGTCATAAAATACACGGCGTTTTAACACGCCACAACTATAATATTTTGCTGTCATTGCTTTGTGCAAATTTAAATACCCAAAAGGGTTAAATAAGCGTGTTTTCTGCTTTTGTAGTGAGTAAAGAAACAGCTTTTTAACACGCCACATCCCATACATTTTTTTCCTGGTATTTCTGTAGCGCAATTTATATCCGAGGTTATTAAGCCTGTTTGTGCATTTTATATTCATAAAAAACAGTTTTTTTAAACGGGACATAAATAAAATTTATTTCCCGGGCCTTTGTGTACAAATTTAAAACCAAGGGGTTTCCCAAGCCTCTTAGTGGGTTCATTTGGAGTCAAATACGGGTTTGTATTTACATATACAATACTTCATTAAACAGAGTCTGTAAATATTTTTAACAAACAGTATGTCCACAAGAGGGGGGAGGCTTTCACATACGGTGGGGAGTGGAAAACATTCCTGGGGCAGGCACAGGTACAAAACACAGTAAAGGGCGTCGCAGCAGGGTCACTCGGTGAGGGCCCGAACGGGCCGGGTTTTAGTCACCGTGTGTTGATCAGCAACCCAAGGGTTCTTGATTGGTTGATAGGGGCATCAACTCTCCCCAAATGACATCGACAGCCCAAGCCAAAAGTCGGTTTGGGGACGTCAATAAAACCCCTATTGCATGGCCCGGAACAATTCAAACCCTCACCGTCCCAACCCCCTCTGTCCCCTTCAGGCCCTCAGCCAAAACTAGTAGTGGTCTGGGTCAGCGCCACTAACACGAAAAACGAAAAATTTGAGGACATCGCCCCACTTGGCAACGAGAGGTGGGGCAGACATCCCCTGCTTTTTTTAAAATATTGGAAAGGAATGGCTGGGGGTTCTTGCGGCAGCCTCTGTAAACCAAACAGTTAGGGGGACGCAGTGACGACAAAAAACTCTAAGTAAAACTGGTGTTTGAATCCAGTTTGATTTCACCGTTTAAAGAAATGCAGCATTGGAAAATTAAATAAGGAGACCAAACTACAGGAATTTTTTAGGTGCTTTTTTTTGCAATGTGCCATTGGTTGTTGAATTTAGTACAAAAATGGGAAAGGGACAGAAAAAAAAGAAGCAAAAGCAAATGCGAAAACTGATTTTTAGATAACTCTTCGTATGAAAATGTCATTGTATGTCCAACTTACAGAAACTAAAAAACAAGTCCTTCTTTGGGGGCCCTCCCCCTTTTTCGGGGGAAAAAAAAATTTCATCCCACAATTTTAAGGGTTTTAAAAAAAAACCCCAAATTGAAAACGTTTTCCTTTGTTTCAAGAAAAAGGGTAACACAAGTGAAAAAAAAACCCCCTTTTCCCCAATAAATTTCATAAAGTTAGTCAAGGACCAAAAACCCTTAAATTTCCCCTTTAAATGGGGCAAATAAAAAAGGGAAAGGCCCCAAAACAACGCCTCCAAGACAAAAAAATAAAAAATAAAATAATAAAAAATAAATCTTTTGAAACCTTAAAAAACTTTTTTTTGCCTCGTCCTTTTCATAAACCCTTGGGGCCCCTACCCCTTTCCTCCGTCCCCCGACCAAGGGGAAACCCTTGCCCCCCCCTACCTTAAAACCCTTTCCGCCCGTCCCCGACTCCAATTTTGGGCCTTTTTTACGAATTTTTGGGCCCCCCTGCCCACACCCGGCGCCACCGGGCAAGCAAGTCACGGGGGCAGGGGGGAAACGACCTGGTAGACCTTTTTGCCGCAAACCGTCCATAAACCCCTTTGCGGGAGGGCCTGGTGAAAAACCGGGACCTACTTTAGACCCCACTCAATGGCGTGGCCCCATTGCCCCTCGCTTTCGGTGGCCCATGGATCCACTGCCACGGGCCGTGACAACATGAAGGGGGTGGAATGATGTTTTTTCATCCCTTGGTCCTGCGACTGGGCCAAAAAAATGTCCGCATGAAAGGGACTGAGCAAAAGCAGGTTTCACAGGCCGGAAAATTAAAAATTTCACCGCGGGGGTACTCCTGTCCGCGGTTGGACCATCAATAAACCATTAAAAAAAGCCTTTCTCTTTTTTCATAGAGTCGTTCCAACATATGGAGCTGGAATTCCCTGTTTGGAAATGGGCCCCCCAAAATCAAACCTATGGGTTTGGGGGGGGCTGGGCTTCCACGGGAAGGTTAAGGAAGGGTTGGCTTGGGGGGTGTAAGAAAACGGGTGAAGTGCCCCGCCCAAAATTTTCCTTTTGCCCCTTTTTAAGAATGTCCCTTTCAGAATGGGGGTAAAAGACTTTGAACCCAAACCAAAAATTTACATTTTTTTCCGTTTGAGACTTTTTCCCCAAGGGGGAAAACGGGCCCCCACTTTTTGGGTCAACAAAAAAATCGTTTTAAAGGGGGCCCTTTTCTTTTCACCCGTTTCCCCCCTTTCATTTTAAAAAAATTTCCCCCCGAAAAATATATTTTTTTCCTGTTTTATTTCAATATTCCCCCCGTTAATATTTTTAAACCCTGTTTTATCAAATTTTTCCCCCCGTTAATAAATTTCCCCCGTGTTTAATATATTTATTCCTGTTCATTAAATTTTTTCCCCCCGTTTTATTTAAAATTTCCCCCCTAAAAAATAAGATACCTTTTAAAAAAACCCCCCCTTTTCCCGCCTAACCTTCTTTCCCGGGCCCCAAAACCCACCTACAACAAACGTTTCCTTTCCTCCCAATCTCCACCCCCAAACCCCGACCGGGTTTGCCTTAAATTTGACTACGGTTTCGTTTTAAAAATCGAATTTGGGTTTTTCCGGTTTACGGCCTCGGCTTTCCCCCTTTCAAGCAAATCGTCGGCCAGGGGTAGCGACCTTTGGGAGGGACTCCCCCCCCACAGAAAGTCCATCCTGCCTTGCGGGGCCTCTGGTAAAACCGGGAAAACCACCTTTTAAACCCGGGTTTCCCCCGTGGCGTGGGTGCACCCCCGCTTTCGGTGGTTTAGAGGACCCCCCAAACCCGTTCTTTACCCGGGGGGAGAACGTGAAAGTCAATTTTCCCCCGGGCCCGTTCTTTGGGGGAATGGGTGCAAAAGTCCACCACTTTGAAAAAAGGGGGGGACTGCAGTACCCCCAACTTTGGGCAGAAACACGGTCAGGGTTTTTTTTGCACTTAGGGATGGCTAGAAACCGGGATACCGCTGTTTTCTTGTTTAAAAATTTTTTCCCACGGGGGAAAAACGGCGGCACCATGAGTGCCCGAAGGGGCATGAAATATTTTGCACCGGTAAATGATTTAAAAAGACAGGGAAATTTCTTCGGGCCGAGAAGGGGAACCGAAATTCCTGGGAAAAGGGAGGGGTCCACATTTTGCGGGGTTTCGTTTTGGGGAACCCGGGCGGGCCCCCCACCACAGCAAACCCCACCATGGCCGCAATTTCCGCGATGAATCATTTCACCAGAACCCCCCCCTGGTGCAAACCCCAAAGGCCCTTTTTCAGCCCGCCACCCCTAACAAAGTACTTGCCCTCCTCCTTTTGTCTCGTCCCAATAAAACTGGAAACCCAAATGCCGCGTAAAGGGGAATTTTTAAACCCCCCAAAATCTCCGCACTGGAAATTAACCGGGTTTTCGGGCCCGTGGGCC
Organism: Phyllomedusa bahiana; assembly: GCA_025379985.1. Lineage (NCBI taxonomy): Eukaryota > Metazoa > Chordata > Amphibia > Anura > Hylidae > Phyllomedusa > Phyllomedusa bahiana. The sequence continues at coordinate 4,498 of JAODAL010075421.1, forward strand.
CGGGAAAGATTCCCCCCCGTGCGCTAAAATTTTTCGGGACCTGCAAAGTGGGGGGAGTCTAAATCTGGCTGTTTTGGGGTTCCTAAAACTCGCCCTTGGAGCCCCCTTTCTTACTCCCGCCCCCACTACCCCACCTAGGGGGGGGCCGTCCCACTTCCTGACAAAGCAAGGGTGCCGGGTCTCTTTTCTCCCAATTGATAAAGATGAAGCCCTGGTACACCTGTTGGGTCTGGGTCACTGATAGCATCACAAAGGCTTTCAAAAACCCCGTATCTGAGACCCCAACTTTTTCAAACCTTGGGGGGCCAAGGGGGCCCCTTTACCCCCTGTCCAAGATCCAAGGGTTGTCTGTCGTCCAAAAAACCTCCTTTTTTCTCCTCCCGTCCTTTCCCCTAAAACTTAATATAGAGAAAAAGGGAAAGGCTTTCCAGGGCCCGGGGCAATGGTTTAAATCGAGGGTAGGCGACCGGGGGGTTTTGGGTGGCCCCCTTCATCACAGGGGGAAAAGGGGGCACAAGGAAGGGGATTTTTGTTGGGGTGAATTTTCCATTTTGGGGGGCCCCCATTTTGCCCGGTTTTTCTTGGGGGACCTTACCCTTTTACCCAGCCCTTGCTGCCCTTTAAAACCTTGGGCTCCCAAAGGGGCGGGTCACCCCCATCATTGGTTTGCCTGCACCCCGCCTTCCACCCCAACCCGGGGTTGCTTTTAAAAAGCCTAACCACTCACAACAAAATCCCTTTTGCAAGAAGAGCGGGGTCTCCCCCCCACACCCCCTGTCCCCAAAAATTTTTTTCCTTTTCGTTAAAGTGGCGCAGAGGCCACAGCACCCAAAAGTTTTCTGGCTGTGGGGAAACAACGGGACAGAGGTGGGTTGAGGACAGGGAGAGCCCCTCACCTCCACAGGCCATGCCCAACCCAGGGGGGTTTTTTGGTGACAAACCCACCGACTCTTGGGGTGGGGTTGTCAGATGTCATCTGGGGGAAAGTGTAAAACCTAATTTTGGGCAACACATTGGGCCGGGAGATTAAACCAAAGCTGTGGCCTCGGGGGAGGGGGCCTCCTGCTGTATGTCCCCCTTTTCTGTGCTGGGGATCTGGTGGGGGCTCTTGGGAACCTTTCAACTGGGGTTCTTTGACGCTGTGGTAGGATCTTACCCTCAGTTTTTTTTTTCCAGCTGGCGCTGCCATTTACTTTATCAGGGTGGGAAAACCCGGGGGTTTAGTTTTTGGGGCAGTTTTTCCCCTTAAAGGGCCCACGTTTTTTTAACGCGAATTCCGGGCCCCGAAGTAATTCGGGGGGGTTTTTTCCCCCCCTTTTCCAAATAAACCGAAAATTTTTTTAAAATTCCCATTCCCCCCCAAAAAAAGGAATAAAAAACCCTTTCAAAATTCCCCCACTCCCATCCAAACCCAAAAGGAAAAAAAAAATTTTTAAAAATTAAAATATTACCCCCCCACAACAGCCCTTATAACCTTAATCCCCCTTTCCACCCCACCCCAAGGTTTCCCCCATCGCCCCTTGGTATAACCCCTCCAAAGTTAAAGGGGAAGAGAGGGTACCACCTTGCCCTAAACCCCACTTACAAAGGGAATGGTAATATTCACGGGCATCTATTTGGGGGTTTAAAAAGCTCCGAAACTGAGGTATGTCCACCTCTTTTTTCCCTTGTCGGGTTCCCAAATGTCATCAGGACTTGAACCCGATTCATTCTGCACATGGGCACTGATGTCAGCTCATTTTTTTTTCCCCCCTGACAAAAGACATATTTTGGGGCCCTTTTAAAAAGGTTTTAAAACCTATTTTGGGATCTGTTTTTCCCAAAAAAAACTGTTTTTCACTCGGGAAAGGCCAAATGAAAATAAATGTTTTTCTATATGGATATCTTTAATAAAGTGGCCATTTACAGTGCATTGTATATCACTGGTTGTAAGCCTGTACCAGCTCTTTCTTCTTATAAACTACATATAATGACAACATTATTTTTAGAGATGGTCGAATTTCCCGAAATTCGTTTCGTTCACTTCGCCGAATTTCTCGGCAAAAAATAATTCGTTCCGAATTACTTCGGCACAATCACGTAAAAAACAGTTTTTTTTCCCGGGCTGCACAACCCTCAGGGTGCTGAGAACGTTGTCCCAAAAGCTTAAATATCGAGGGAGTTTGGGTTTGGTCTTCATACAATTTTTTGTTTTTAGATGACACACAAAAGACTGCCCCCGCTCTTAGAATCCTTCCCAATAAAATTCCTGGGCACTTAAGAGGGAAAAACTGACCAAAAAATGAAGGGGAATGTTGCCTGATAAGTCATCCAGGGGGAACTGGAAAAAAACAACTAAGTCAGGTGGCAACATTAGTGACGAGTTGGAGGTGACGGGCTCCACAGCAGCATGAGGTCAGACAGTGGCACAATACTTTCTGGGGGGTGGTAAAAACAAAATAGGTCACAGAGTGGCCCCAATGAAAATGTGGAGGTCACGGCGCAGCACATGAGGTCACACAGTGGCCAATGACAGAGTGTGTGGGTCAGGGCATCAGCCACAGCAGCGCATAGGTCAGACAGTGGCCCCACAATGACACAGTGTGTAGGTCACAGCACACCACAGCAGCAGCATGAGGTCAGCATGGCACAATAAACAGTGTGTAGGTCACGGCAAAGCCACACAGCAGCATGAGGCAACAGGGGGGCCAATGACACAGTGTGGGGTCACAGGGCAGCAGCCAAGCAGCAGCAGAGGTCAACAGTGGCACAATCACATTCTGGGGTGGAAAAAAAACAGGAGTAGGCCAAGAGTGGGAAAAGGACACAGTTTGTAGGCACAGCAGCAGCCACAGCAGCAGCATGAGGTCAGACAGTGGCACAATGACCGTGTGTAGGGCACGGCACCCAGACATTCGGTCAGGCAGTGGCACAGTGACATTCTGGAGGGGGCCAAAAACGGGATAGGCCAAGAGTGGGACAATGACACAGTGGTAGGTCACGGAAACCCAGCCAAGGACAGCAGAGGTCAGACAGTGGCACAATCACATTTGAGGTGGAAAAAAACAGGATGGGCCCAGAGGGGACAAGACAAGTGTGGGGGTCACGGCGCAGCCCAAGGGAGCAGAAAAGGTCAAGGGCAGGGCACAATGAAACAGTGTGTAGGTCAGGGGCATCACAGCATGAGGTCAGGCAGTGGCACAGTGAAATTCTGGAGGTGGAAAAAAACGGAGTAGGCCAAAAAGGGTGGGACAAGGGACACAATGGGGGTAGGTCACAGCAGCACCACGCAGCAGCATGGGGTCAGACATGCAAAATGACACAGTGTGGAGGTCCGGCGCAGCCACACCCAGAAGATGATTTCAACAGTGGCCAATACATTCTGGGGGGGCCCAAAAACAGGAGTGGGCCAAGAGGGGGAAAATGAACAGTGGGGAAGGCCCACGGCAGCACCCCAGGAGCAGCATGAGGTCAGACAGGGCACAATGACACAGTGTGTAGGCACGGCACCGGGCACATGAGGTCAGGCAGTGGCACAATGAAAATTTGGAGGGGCAAAAACAGGGGTGGGCCCAGAGGGGACAATACACGGGGTGTAGGTCACAGCAGCCAGCACAGCACCCAATGGGGTCGACAGGGGCACAATGACACAGTTGGGGGTCACTGCAGCACCACAGCAGCGCATGGGGTCAACAGTGGCACAAACACATTTCTGGAGGTGGGAAAAAACAGAGGGTGGGCCACAGAGGGGGGGACAATGAACAGTGTGTAGGTCACGGCAGCACCCACAGGAGCACATGAGGTCGATAGGGGGCACAATGACACAGTGGTAGGTCACGGCAGCGCGAAGGGGTCAGGCAGTGGCACAATAAATTTTGGAGGGGCAAAAACAGGAGTGGGCCACAGGGTGGGCAATGACACAGGTGTGGGGTCACAGCAGCACCACAGCAGCAGCATGGGGTCAGACAGTGGCACAATGAACAGTGGGAGGTGGGGGGGCAATACCAGTCCCTGGAAAAGATGGTTGTTGGCAGAAGGGAAACTCTCAGCAGATTGGGGGCTCAGGGGGGTGGCGGCATCAGAATAGTGGGGTGAGGCAGGTAGTTTGAAAACCCAGACTCAATTTTTTCACAGTTTGGGGTGAGACTTTATGGCTGATGTATCTGACGCCTAAGGTTTTTTTTGTGGAAATCCGGCCAATCCCGCCTGATTCATCTTTACAAAGGTCAGTCTTCCACATTTCCGTGGAAAGCGGGTTTCCTTGTGCTAAAAAGATGGCCCCCCCGCCTGAACACCCGCTCTGGCCGGGCAGGACGCTTCCCCACTGCAAAACTCGGCAATTGCGGCCACACACCAGTTTTGGGTGCCCCGTACCCCGGGGGTTTCTAATGGGGTGGCAGAGTGCTGTCCAATAGGCCACCACCTGTTGGTTCAGGGACTGCTCCAGGGCCTGGGTTCTGCGCTCCCGGGGACTACCCTCTTCACTTTATGCGGGGGGAAGGAAGCTGTATCAGTGACTCCAACTTAGGTTACTGCATGGAGCTGGTACGCTCCTACCCCCCCCCTTTCCCCCAGCAGCCGCGGGAGTAGAAATTTAGGCCCCGAGGGAACCCCCCGGTCGACCTGTCAGAGGAGGGAAATGCCGCACATAGGCAGCGGGCCCAAATGATTACGGGGGTTCCCCATAGTATTTGAGTTTTTCCTCCCCCCTCAATAGCTGGGAAAAAGGCTCCCCTTTTGGACCGGTAGGAGGGTCCAATAGGGTGGAGAGCCAGAAGTATCCCCTGCCGGGTGCCCCGACTATTGGCTGTCATACCAGGCAAAAAAGCATGTGCGGGCCATCTGTACAAGTACTCCGAGGGGCTCCCTGCCTCCATTTCCACTGTATAAATGCCACGGTGCTTGGGGGTCATTTCCCGTCTTCCCCATCTCCATATCTCCCCAGCTGCCCGCTCCTCCTCTTTGTCACCCGGGGAGAAAATCCACTTTTTTCACCAACAATGTTTTTGCTTCAATGCGTCCCCTCCCCTCCCTTTTCAGTCCCCACCGGGCTAATGTGGCCAAGAGAAATTTGTGCCACGTCCCATCCCCTGCCCAGACAGATTTTTCAGCATCTGTTCCCGGACATGAAGCGTGGGGAATGACGTTTTCATCCCCCTAGTCCTGGTGACGACAAATAACGTCACCTTCTCGAATGGCCTCAACAAACGGCAGGGTCACGCATGGCTGGGCCGCTGGGTGACATCAAACGTTACACAGGGAGTACTTCTGTCTGCCTGGATCACAAAAAATCGTTAATGGCCTTTTTTGTTCATACAGTCGGTTTTAAAAATTTTGGCAGGCTGGAATTCCAGGGTGGAAAATCGCATATGAGTGGGGTTGGGGAGGCCTTTGCGCTGCAACTCGAGGAGGGGGGTTTTCCCGGGGTTTTACGAAAAAGGTAAAGTGCATGCACGTTTTTCCTGGCCATTTTCCCAAAAGTTCTGAAGATCGGTGGAAGGGCTTCAGGAAACCTTTTCACAACCAATTAAACACGGGGCGCCTGCAGGGGCATGGGCCATCCCTCCCCCGGGCAGCCGACACCATTTTTCCCCCCTTGTCCGCAACAGGTTCCGATTTTAGTTGGCGCGGGGAAAGCCAAAACATCGATTTCTTTCTGCATGACGGTGCAGTTCCTCCCCTGTGTGACTTCGTTCGCCGAGGCAAGCCGGGGGTTTAAAAAAAGTGACACCGCTGTGGGCCCCACCATGTGGTATGATGGAGCAGTACTTTTTTGGAGGCTAGATGGTGGGGGGTGGGGAGGAGGAGAGGCGGACATTGGGGCGGAGCACAGTTTGACAACGTGGGGAGAAAGGGGCGTTCCTGTCCAAGTTTTGGTGTGCCTGGGCCCGGAAGCACATTCACCCAGGGGGCCCGTAAAGGGAAATTTTGAAACGGGCCCCCTGACCGTAGTTACAGCTCCAGACTCCGCGCCCCTTTCACCTTGGGAAAACAAACCGATAAGTTTAAAGGGCTGGCCCACCTTCTGTTCTACATTTTTTGAAGTGCTGGTACTGCCTTTTTGGAAAAAAAAATTACGGTTTGGGAAAATTTCCCCATCTCGGCCGGCGGTAAAAAAAGGAGGTTTCTTGGAGCAAAAACAGCACGAAAAAAACGTTTAAAATTAAACCCCCTGATGTAAATTCGCAAAAAAAATTGAGCATCGGAAACTACTATTTTGTAGCGGTTAAAATTGCGTTTTTTCCTACGCTACACAACAAGAGAAAAAATTGTAAAAAAACCCTTCGCTTGTAATTATGCTACGGGAAAATTTTTTTTTTTTGGCGGTGAAAAAAAAACGGTCTTTTTTTGCACCAAACAACAAAAACCGTTTAAAATTTAAACCCTGGTGTAAATTACGCAAAAGAATTTGGGGCAGCCAAAAAGAAGTGGTATTTGTATGTAAAAACGCTTTTTTTTTAAAGAATACAACAGGAACTGGCTTAGACCCCCCTTGGAAAATTCAATGTGCTGTGAGAGATAGCATTAAAAAGTATAGCACGCAGGGGGGGCCACACGGGACTTCAGATCCAATACCCCAAAAAAATCAAAATAGAACATTAAGAAAGAAGTCCTGAGACAAGCTGAGACACCCTACAAAAATGGGGCTATAATAAATCAGTTCCCCAAAACCAATCAGCTGCGGCAAAACCTTCCCTGTCATGCGTGGAGCGGTTTGGCTCCCAGCTTCACGCCCGGACTTATATAGTGGGGTGACATCAAAATCCCCCCCGGTTTTGATTGGTTTCATCTCTGCACAGTCTGCAGCTAGTTTTCTTCTGCAGAGTGTTTCCCCCATTAGCGCCATGTGCTCGCAGCCATTTTTAAATCAAAACACACTTCGTTCCCCCAAAACCCCCAAACTTCGACTTCGTTCACAACCGAAGTTTTCCTGAAATTCTAAACGAATTCCACTTCGTTAGAATCGATTCGCCCATCTCTAATTATTAAAATACTGTATAAAATAAGATATTAAAGTGCAAAAATTAATGCAGTTGATGCACTATCTTGAAATTTAAAACATTTTTATATTTATACATTAATGAATTTTTATGTACTAACAAAGAATTATTTAAAACAAACATTTATGCTGATTTAGTGTTATTTAAATGAGCTTCTGATTCAAAATCATACTATGAATAATATATGTTGAGGATTAAGCAGAAAAACCAGGAACACTCCCGAAGGTCATCACACTTAACTTTTATTTTTTATATTATGTATATTAATCCCAAAAAAAAATGTCAGTAAGGGTATGCTATGATGAAAACCCTTACTACAAGGTTAAACCACCTTTTTTTTTTTAAAACATATAAAAATAATTTTCTTTTAAAACAAAAAAAAAATTAAAATTTTTTAAAAAAAAATCCAAAAAAAATAAACAAAACCCACACTTTCCACCTGTAGGGGCTTAAAAACCAATTCACCCTATTGCGCTCAAAAAATTAAAACTCGAGTTGGGTATTTTTCGCAAATTTTCAGACATTTTATTGCATATAACTAAGGGAGACATATAGGAAAGAAGGCGCTTCAAAGTGAATTATTGCGCCTTGCTTTCAGTGTATAATGCACCTGAATGTATGAAAGTGTTTTTGTGCGCTCATAAATGGTGTCTAAAGTTCAACGCGCCTCATCTACGTGTTTGGCACATTATGGAACTTTGGCACATTATTAATGCACCAAACGTGTAAAGGCTATAGGTAGGCTGGAAATACAACAAAAGGCCTTAGAATAGCATGTCAGTGAATATAAGCTATGGTACTGATCTTTCTTGGTGGACCATAGGTCCCAGCAAGACCTGGGATGTACTGGCTCTTGCCATATGTAGAACCAAGGGTGAGAGCAGCAAAAATAAAGTTCAAATTTAATGTAGTAAAAATCTCTTAATTCTAAATAGATTTTATAGGAGATAGTTTTATATTTTTGGGGTACTATACATTTTTATATTAATTTTATATAGCATTTATTTTTAAATTTAAATAATCTAATTTTATATTGTTTGATAATTATTATATATTGCTTTTTATTATTGTACTGGTGTAAGTTGAGAAATAAGGGACTTTTTTGCCCTAGTGGCAAATCTAGCTTCACTTCGACTACTCTGGCTCTGGCAGACCACATTGCAGTAGGTCTGCCTGTTCAAGCAGTATTGTGCCTAGTTTTGCCGACCTTCATTCATATAGTGTCTAATATTACGAGTGTGGTGAGACACTCTCCCAGAACACTCCCACATGTTAGGTGCATTAAAAAGTATTGAGTCATGCGAACAATGTGCCTAACACATTTGCTTGGCGTATTATACATCACAGCCTGCTTACTTTTGGTGCATTTTTCACCAGAAGAGAACGAAAAACCCTTTAAAACATGTCTCCTTAAGTTCTTATGTCTTTAAAGGAACATAATAAAGTTAATTAATGCCAGAACAACCCAGCACAACAAATTGATATGTGCTGGAACTGCAGTAAATGAAACACAGTCATCTGTGCCAGTAGTGGTATTCCCAGCAGGTTACAGCTTTCTCTGGTTATTATTGGTAACCACTTCTGTGGAACCTAGTTCTACTAAGGGCAATCTTTTCCACTAGACAAGGTAGACGGCCCTATCCAGTGATGTAAGTCGGCCCCTGCTACAGGTTGGAGTGGCATGTCTGTTTGTAGGCTTGGACCCGCTGTGTCTTTAAGCGGTGCAGGAGGGGAGTCACGCCTCCAGCGCCACTCTATCTCCTTAGCTGCAAACCCGTAGGCTTCAAGCCTAGAAGACGCCAGGAACAACGTTCTGGTGTAGGCAGCGGGATGACATCATGCCAGGAACTAGCTCCCGGAGCCAGCTCCTCAGCAGGGGAGGGTGGAAAGTTGAATAGCATTTTTATTTATTTTTTCTAAGTCAGAGGAGCCACATCTCACTACAGGGGGCTGTGCACCTACCTAGAGGGGGCTGTATACCTAACAAATGGGGGCTATACACCTACAGGGAGCTGTTTACCTACCTACAGGGGGCTACATACCTGCAGGGGGCTGTGACCTACCTACAATGGGCTGTGTATCTACCTATAGGGTGCTGTGTACTTACCTACAGGGTGCATATATATCTACCTACGTACAGATGACTATATACATGTCTACAGGAGGCATATATACCTACCTACAGTTGGCTGTGTACTTACCTAATGGGAACATATGTACCTACCTATAGGGGACTGTATATCTATCTACAGGAGGCACATATACCTACCTACAGAGGACTGGATATACATAGAACTGTGTACTTACCTACAGCGGGCATATATACCTACTTATCTACTCTGTATTGTATACCTGCCTACAAGGGACATATATACCTACCTACAGTGGTCTGTATACTTACCTACTGGGATCTATATACCTACCTACATTACTACCCACTTTCTTAATGTGGGACATCCATAACAGAGGTAAGAATTGGTAGGTAAGTGTGATAAAGTGAGAAATTAGTGTTTGTGTTTAAATTC
>JAODAL010075422.1:0-14002 GCA_025379985.1 Phyllomedusa bahiana
GCTGAAAACCAATTGGCAAAGAAGCTGAAAGAAGACCCTGAAAAAAGGGAACCAATAACAGACCGCGTAAAAATGGCCCTGAGCTTTGGAACATTGATATGTAAACAAGATTCCATAGAAGACTACAGACCCTGCATCATCTGGAGGCCAAACAGGGCTCCCCATCCCGAGGTACTGGTGTCCATGAGTAAAAAAGGACTTTCCCTGAAGAAACGCAGGGACATCAGACCCCAAAGGTTGAGGTATAATGGCTGGAGTACTGGATCCTCTGGACCACCACAAGTGGAGATAGGGCTGAAAGCAAGGCCACCTTTAGTGTGGTTGGTAAAGTCACCTCACAAAATTATTCCAAAATGCAAATGGTATAAGTTGAATGCGCCGAAATGGCCCATGCATTTGCCGATGTTCTGATGGCCAAGCGTGCAGATTCAAGCAAGAGGTAAAGAGAAATTTAAAGGAAACAACCACTGGAATGCAGGCCACAACAAATTTCCAGTTGAGGTGCAAGATGCTTGCCCTTGCTGAAGCTATTCGAACCTAGACCCCAGAGGCCTCAAAAGCGGAGATGCACAATCCTCAATCCGCCAGTTAGCATAATCTTTGAGCAACATCGCATCCACAATAGGAATGGTGGTGCTCTTAGCCCATTAATAAATTCAAATATACCTCCCTTTTTCTTATTATTAACATGTTTCACAATTCCATGCCAATAGTCCCCACTCCTTTCAACTTCACATAAACACCTTTGGGCAACTTTAAATACTTTAAAATCACTCTTTACTTGTATCAAAAAGATTTGTAAACAATTTTAAAGGGGTTGCATCATTTCATTAAATGGTCTTCAGAATAAGGGGACAGTGAAAACAAGCAACTTTGCAATTGGATTGTCATTAGCAAAGCTGTCTTGTATTCACAGTATTCCTTATCTTCTGTTTCTGTTTACACTGATATCCAGTGCTGGTCGGGATCCTCCTCCTTGCATTTCACTAGCTGAGAGCTCATTTACATTCTGTTCAGCTCCGGTCGTATTCACAGGAGCGAGCTTTTACTGTCTTTTCTAACTCAGAGTAAGGACCGGACATTTCACTCTACACAGCCAGAAGAAACAGAATAACATTGCAGGGCTTCCACAATCAGGAACCGCACATTGTGTTCGATCCCCGCCTGACTCAGAGTTAGGGGCCAAGCAATTTCTCTCTGCACATCTAGCAGAAACAAACTGCAGCAGATTCTACATCAGAAAACATAACAGTTGTATCTCGGTGCCTAACTCTCCTACATAGAAGGGAGATCTGTTGCCGTTCATAGAAACTGGATTTAACTGTAAGAAATCTCTAGCTGCGAGAGGAGAAGAGATCAGTGCTCTGTCTAGGTTGAATGCAGTCCCGTGGTATGTAAAACAGCTCTTATAAAAACTGCATAGGGAAGACACAGTGACATGTGGACTCAGAGGGGAGGGGGAGGGGGGGGGTCTCGGGAGCCAGCATTAACAATGAAGGGGGATGATGTCACCCATCTGGGAGGGGAAGAAACGCCCCTGCATTTCTAGAGTTGAGAAGCGGAGAGCAGTATGAATCAGCCCAACTTAAGGAAGCAATACTCCCTTTTAACAGAGCCATTCGGCTTACCGCACATTAGTAGTTTTTCAATATAGGTGAAGCACACTCCTCCTCTTTTGAGTAAAGCATATCCATACGATCTTTCCAAATTTTCTTGTTTGGAATTCCGTAGCCCCTTGATGTGTTTCCCACCTGCGGGCGGGAAAAGGGTTTAAAAGGGGCAAAAAACTTTTTCCTTCCAGGAAATTTTAAAAACGGACTGCACCCCAAACATACAGGGGCACATCCCCAAAAAAAAATTTTGCCCACTGCTTTGGGGGCGGGTAAATTTTTGGGCCCGCATTTTTTTGTAAAAAGGGACATGGCTTTTAAGGGGGGAAAGGGAAAAGGGAAAAAAAAAATTGCCCAAAGAGCCCTTACCATACCAAAAGGCCGCTCTATCCCCGGAAAAAGACCCAAAATGAAAAATCAAAAGTAAAACCCGCCGGGGCAAGATGGTTTTTCCCAGATTTCTGCCCAGAAAAAAAACCGGCTGCCATACGGGCCTCCCCCCTCGAGAAACGAAAACAAAAGGCCCTAGGCCCAGAGGGGGTAAGAGGCGGGAGGGGGGTTTGGGGGTCTAGATACCGGAAAAGCCGGGAACAAAATTTTTTAAAACACTGCGGCCTTGTGCTTAGACCAAAAGCCCCAACGAAATAAGGGGGTTTCCAGACCCTTAAAAACAGCACGGAAAAAGGCTCCGGGGCTCTCCTTGGAAACAGTTGGAAAAAAGGAAGAACACAGAAATTTGCAAGAGAAAGGGGGTTTTTTTAATTTCTCCCCCCATGGAGAGCCTAAATTTGCACAAAAAATCCCCCAAGCGCAAGGGACATTTGCGTCGAAAATGGCCCGGCGGGTAACACATGCAAACAACGCACTAAATGATGAGTTTCTGAAAAACTTGAAGAAAGTTTTGGGGGTACTTCCCTCCCCCGATGCCCAGGGAGAAATGGGGAATCATTTCTTCTGTCCCTTTCAAAACATTTAAACCGAGTGGATTTTACCGTAATTAAAAAGGGTTTAAATGTTGGGGGCAGAAAGGGGGAAACAGGTGACCAAAACATAAGGAGAAACGTTGGGGGTTTGCCCTCTTCCATAAACACCCTCGGGCAATTTACCGCCCACATTTGGGGGGACCGGGTTTGAGGGACCCCACTGACAGGTAGAAAAACTCCATCCCCTCCTAAAAAGGGGAAAACAAAAAAAAAATAGAACTAAAATAAAAAATGAAACAGACATGCATAGCAGTGTCTTTTCCCCTACATACATTTGGGGCCAAGACGGATTAGCCTAGGGGCCCAGTAGGGGGGTACATTTCCCCGCCGCAAAAGGGCCCCCAACACTTTTTGGTTTCCCCCTTTTCACCCCTCCTAGAGAAAGGGTTTCCTTTTCCCAAAAGGTTTGCTTTTCCCCCCCAGTGTTTTTGATGAGTAATGACAAGTTTTGGGAAAAAAAATCACAATTTTAGGGGTTTATAAAAACATTTTAAAATTTGTTTAAAACTAAAACAGAAAAAAAACCCCAAAAGAGACAAACAATTTTACTTTGGTAGTCATTTGCAGGTCTCAAAGGGGGTTTTTAAACTAGAGGAAACCCGGGTCCCGTGGGGTTTTTGGGGAAAACCTGGGGTGTTCTCGAAACCAAGAAAAAAATAGTTTTTTCCAACTTGGGGTGCTTGGGGGTCTTTTATATTTTTTTGCAATGAGTCATCCGATGATACAAGTACAATAAAAAAAAAGGCAGCCCCAACAACAATGCTGCACAGCTGGCAAAACCCGGGAAAGACAGCTGACACTTTTTTTCCACAATAAAGCCAACCCACGAGGGAACCCCCGGGGGTGGTGGGGGGTTTGGTAATGGGGGAAATTTATCATTTGCAAAACTTTCGACTAGGGTTTTTTTTTAAGGGAAACCCCCTTGGCAAACATTTTTAAATTAATTAGACCCTAGTTTGGGGCTAAAGACATAGTAAACAGAGATAACCTGTGGGGGAATGATTTAAAAAAAGTAATAAAGTATAAACAAAACCAGTTTTAAAAATAATCACCAATAAAAAGTGTCGGGGACCCTTTTGGGAAATTGGAATTTAATTTAAATTTTTAGATCAAAAGGGGGGCCCACCAAATCAAAAGTGGAAAAGGGGGTTTCCTTCTGGGTCCTATCAGCTGTTTCCCCGGGCCCCACGGCCCCGGGGTTTCCCTCAAGAAATGCCATCATTACTGGGAAGCTTTTGAATAAATTCACTTCAAAAATAGAAAAAATTTGAAAAAGCAATTCCCAAGCTCCATTTTAAAATTACAGGGTCATAAAGGAAACTTTCATGTGAAATACTGGGTTTTTATTTTACATAAATTATTAAATTTCCCCTCTTTCCTTTTTCATTAACCTACCCAACCAAAACCCCCCCCCAACCCAAAAATTAAAAAAAACGGGGGGTAAGAAAATTTTTTTAAATAAATGGATTTTTTTTTAAAAGGGGGTTTTAATTTTTTAGGCCAAAAAAGAAAAAAATGGAAATTTTATTCCTTTTCTCTTAACCCCAAAATTTTTCCCCGAAAATAAGGGGGGTATGGCCCCTGTCCTATGGGATTTTGTTTTTCCCTGAAAAAATGGACAAACTATTTACGTTTTGGCCATTGTGCGGGCTCCAAGGGGATTCCACGATTGCAATTGGGACAAGCGGTATTTTTTATCGCGGGCCTCATGCCTAAACACCGTGGCCGGAGCAGCTCCACCGCGTATAATTAACCCTTTAAAACTGACCCTTTCGCAAAAAAAGGCACAGACAGAAGGGGGAGCCTTTCTGTCTGTTTTTTTGCTGCAGCGGGCCATGGACAGCATCACTTCGTGTCCTTTCCCTTTGAAAGCACAAGGGCTTTACAAAGCATGCACTTCTGTGCATCACCTTTCCCACCCGCTTTGGGCATTGGGGGGCATTGTTTGGGCATGGTGATTTCCCCCATTTTTTCCAAATTAGAGACCAATAAAAGAGCAGTTCGCTCTTTATTTGATCTTTTTTTTGCATCAGTGATCTTAAAGGAAACATTGATAAAATTTTTCCCCTATGGGGAAAAAAGAAAAAAAAAAAAAAAAGTAAAACAAAAATTGAAACAAAAAAAAATAAAAAAAAATTTTAAAACCGTTTTTTCTCCATTTCCAGATCCCCAATTTATTTTCTAAAAAAAGGAAAAATTTTTAAAATAAAGTAATCTTTATTTTGGTATCCCCGGGGGAAAATAACAATCTCCCCTTTATAAAATTTTGTCATGTTAAATTTAAAACCCCCTTTAAAAGGTTTGAAGGGGGCCAATAAAAAAAAAAAAAAATATAAAGAATTCCCAATTTTTTTTCCCTTCCCTGAAAGAAACATAAAAGGGAATAAAAGCAATCAAAAACCCTAAATAAAACCCCAAAGGGGTGCCAAAAAAAAGGGTCAGTTCACCCCAAAAAAAAAAAAAAGCCCCTGTATATGGGAAAAATAAAAATGTTTTTTGGTTTATCAGAAATAGCAATGAAAAAATTTATTTTTTTTTACACAAATAAAAATTTTTTTAAAAGCACTTAAACATAAAAAATATAATTTGAAAACATGGGCCTGATAAAAAACCCACAGCACGAAACCTCCTCCAAAAAATTTTTAAATGGCCTTCTGACCTCAAACCCGCCCCCTCCCAAAAAATTTAAACCTACCAAATGGCTTTGGAAAAAAAAGAGCTTTTTCCCAAAACTCTCTAGTGAAAAAATTGGGAAAGGTAAAATATTTACTCTGGCGCATAACACCTTCTGTCTCCGTGAGAGTAAAAGGAACTTAACAAAAAATCTTATCACGGTGGAAAACAGAGCCCTTTGAAACCCGGGTTTGCGCCCCCGGTCCGGGGGTTTAAGGGACCGCGTTTTCGCACCCGGGTTCCCCAGGGGCGATCCCCGGGGCGGGGAAGGGGGGGGCCCCGCGGCCCGCACTGCCGGTCGTGGCGCCCCCCAAACCCTTTCCACTCCCCCCCTGGCCTCCCCCCCCGTCCGGGGGTCCTGGGGCCCCCCTGCCGCCCCGAATTTGGGAATGCGGGGGGCCCCCTGGGGGGGCCGGGCTCTTTTTTTTCAACCCGTAAAAAAATTTTAAAGGGGGGAAATTTTTTTTTGGGGGGGGGGGGCCGGGGGGGGGTTTTTTTAATTTTTGGGGGGGGGGGGGGAAAAGGGGCCAAAGGGGGGCCGGGGGCTTTTTTTCCCTTTTTAATTTGGGCAACCCCGCCCCCTTTTTTTCCCCCCTTGGCCGGGGGGATCTATTTTGCCTCGTCCCTTTAAACTAAAGCTTCCCCTAATGGGGTTCCACCCTACCGTGTCCCGGGACCCTTTTTCTCCCGTTTTCCCCCGACCCGGGAACCCTGCCGCCTGCCCTGCCCTTTCCCCTGCCGTCCACGACCCGAACCATTGCTGCCTGCCCGGGACCTTTCTGCCGGGCCCAAAAAGGGACTAGGATTCCCGGACTACAAATTCCTGTACCCCTTTCCGCAGCACCTGGGCCCGGCCACCGCAAGCCAATTTCACGGACGGGGGGGTTGCCCTTTTAAAAGCCTCAGGGCCCGCAAGTCCACCCTCTTTGGGGCCGGGGCTCGGTGAAAAACCGGGGGGCTATTTAATTCCCCCCGGGCCCGTGGCTTTTAACCCCCATCCCTTGCGGTGGTCCGGGCGGATCCACTCCCCACCCGCCACATTTAAATTTTTCACCCTTTGGATCTCCCCAAAGGGTTTGGCCCCTCCAAAGGCATCGGGGATCTTACACTTTGGGTTGGGCCCAGCAGTCGCAGCAAATGGGCAAACAGGCGAAAAGCAGTTGGGGCCACCCCCGCCTTTAATCCGGGCCCTTGAAAAACCCCGAAAACGTCCCACCGGGGGGGCCCCCCCCCCGGTGGGTGACCCGCCCAACGCCCCTTTCCCTTTTTGGCAACCGTTGGACCCAAGTTTCGGCCCCCCTTTAACCCATAAGCTTTCCCGGGGGTTCCCAAGCTCTCCCGGGGGTTTAAATTACCCGGGCTCTTTGCACAAAGAACTGTTTGGGGGGATCATTTCCCCCCCTTCCCGGGAGGTCTAAGGTGGCCTTCGTGGTAAAAGCCCGGCCTTTTCCGGGAAAGGCTCTGGCGTAGGCGATTTTCCCCCCTTTTGGGGATGGGGAACGACCCTTGATTTGGGGGACCCTCCCAGCCCTTTCCCTTTCCCAAGGAATTCCGCACCGCTTCGAGGAGCCGGAACGTGCTTCCCGGCAGAGACCGCCTTCTTTAAAACCCCCCCTCAAGGCGACTCCTCGGTGGGTGACTAGCGGTACAGTTCCGGGACTCTGGCTTCGGAGCTCATTGGAATGATGCCGGGCCCCTTTTGCCAAAATTTTTAAAAAGGGGCCCGTCCCCGCCGGGTTAAAGCCTTTGGCACAAAAACCTCCCTCCTCCCGATTTAACCCAATTCCCTCTAAACAACCCGTATTAAAGGTAAGGTTCCAAGAGGGGAGGAGGAGCCCGCGTCAGGAAAGAGACACTGCACGCCCCCGTTGGCGGTTTTTTATCTGGCCCCCCGTTTTTCACATCCCCCCATTACTTTTTTCCTCAACCCCTGAGGTGGGGAAACCCCTGCAATTTTAAACCCGGGGCCCCTTTTTCGGGGGGGGGGAGCTGAACCGTCCCCCGAAACCCAGAAAGTTAAAAGTTTTCTAACTTTCCCCCACCCCAACCCTTTCCCCCAGAAATTCCGCTACGTCCCCACTTCCCCGGGGAAAAGCTCAAACCTAGGAGCCGTAGGGAGAGGGCGGTTCCCCAGGGGCAGTTTCCCTTCCCCTCCAAAGTTTGATGAAAGGGCCCAAAGGGGGGGACCAAACTGGGTGCTGGTTCTTCGTTTCCGTAGTTCTGCCTTCCTTTGGGTTCGGGGGCCCGCAGGGAACTTCAAACTAGGCCTCATTGGTAACCCGATTTTGCATACCCGGAATCCGGGTGGGGAAGCCCCCCCCGCTTATTCTTTTGGGCATTGGGGGGCTCCCCTGACCCCTCCATAAAAAAACTCGGGCCGGTTTTACACTTCCGGGGGGGGGGGGGGGCTCTGCAAAGGAGAAATCCCCGTTTCCACGTCTGTCCCCTTTTTCCTTTGGCGATCCCTTGGGGCTTTCCCCGGCTGCACCGTCACGCCCCTACGCTCGATTTGGGGACCCGGGGAAGTCCGCGTTGGGGGCCGGAATGCCAGAACTGTTGCTTGGGGGTTTCCACGCCCCCGGGGCCTACCACTTTCCCCTCCCGCTCGCCCAACCGTTGCCCGGCCTGCCGGCCGAGTACCAGGACTTTTTGGGGGTGGTTTTTTCTCCGAAAAAGAGGCTGAATCGCTGCCCCCACATCGGCCCCTTAAAGACCCGTCCCCATTGACCTCCCCTTTAGGGGCCGGGCCACCCCGGGGAGGGTCTTCCCGCTGTCTGGCCAAGACTTTAGGCCATGGGCCCGCCCACATTCGGGAGGGAAACTGCAGAAAGGTTCATTTGCAAGTCCCTTTTCCCCCCGCCGGTGCCCCGGGTTTTTTTTTGTGCAGAAGAAGGTGGTTTCCCCCCCCTCCGTGTAAAAGACTACAGGGGTCAAATAAGATCACCTAAAAAACCGCTACCCTCTCCCACTGATCTCAGAGCTTTTTGGCCGTCTCAAAGGGGGGTAAATTTTTTTCCAAGTTGGGTTTTGCAGGAGCTTTTAACCTCATCCGAATTCGGGAGGGGGGGTGATTTGGGAAGCGGCTTTAATACCCGGATGGGCATTTTGAGTATCTCGGACCCTTTGGGGTCTGTTTAAAGCTCCAGAGGGGGTTTTCCCAAAAACTCGTCAATGATGTCTTCCGGGATCTTTTTTACACCCCGGGGTCCCAAAATGTACCTAGATTACATCCTGATTTTCCCCCTCTGATCTTCGGGGCTCACCGGGCTCAAGTACGCCAGGTTTTTTGCAATTCTGTGCAAACAACCCCACGTACCCAAGCTGGAGAAATGCTTAAATTTCCCTCGGACCACCACCTTTCCTCGCTACATAGTCTCGCCTTTAAAGGGTAAAGAGGGAACCCCCGCAAAACTCTCCCTGGTACTGGGGTGGCCCCGTCCCCGTCCCGGGCTTCGGGCAATACGCGCTTCCTGGGCTTCGGAACTATTACCGACAATTTTTTTCCCCACTTCTCCACCTTGGTGGGGTCCATCGTGGCCCTTAAATGGAAAAAATGCGAACCCAGGGTGGCCTCCGGGGGCCGAGAAAAGGGGTTTGTGGGGTCTAAAACGGCCTTTTTTCCACAGCCTTTCCCTTGGTCCGGCCTGATTCCCAGAGGCCGGGTTTTCCCCTTGGGAGGTGGATGCCTCTTCCCTTGGGGGGAAAGGGGGGTCCTCACGCAGAGAAGCTCCAAAAGGAAGGTTCTCACATTTGGGTTTTTTCTCAAATGACCTTTTCGCTGGCTGAGGGGAAACTATCCCCTTTTGGGGGCCCGGGAAAATCTTGGCCATTTAAGTTTGGCCCCCAGAGGGTTTTGGGGACATCTGCCCCGGAGGGGGGTCGTCATCCAATCACATCTTTTCAGACCACAAAAATTTGTTGTATCTTTAGACGGCCCCAACGTCTAAACCCTTCCCCCAAAACCCGGTGGTCTTTTTTTTTTTCCCCCACGGGTTTTACTTTCATAAATTTCCGGCCTGCTGAGAAGAACGTCAAGGCGAAAGCCCCCTCTCGTGCCTCGGCCCTTGGGCGGGGAAGAACCCGTGTCACAACACATAATTTCCCCCGAAAAGGTTTTCACTTTTTTCCCCCAGGTCTCCAAAACATCCCACGGGCCCAAAATGTACGTGCCGCTGGCACTCAGGAAAGGGAAAATTCTGGAGTTTGGGGGGATAGCTCCCCTTTGGGGGTGGTCATCCCGGAGCTCAAAAAGTATTATGCATTGGGTCTCGGGGGCCTACTTTGGGGGCCGACCCCTTTTCACAGAGCAAGGCTACACCCCGCCTGTGGTCACTTGCGCTCGGAACAAAGGTCCCACCCACAGGGCCCGCTGGGCCTCTTTCATTTCCTCTGCCCTGTGCCTGAAATCCCCCTGGACGCACCATGATATGGCCCTTTGTCACGGGATCTAAAACCCGCTCCTCTTGGGGGAAATTTGGTCATCTGGGTTTGGTTGACGACCGGTTTTCAACTGGTGTCCCACTTTGGGGCCCTCCCTGGCCCCGCCCCCTCTGCCCCAAAATTGGCTAGTCTTTTTCTTCCGGCTTTTATTGGACTTTCCCCCCAAAAACCCTTTTCTCCGACCGCGGTTTTTTTTTTTTTTTTCCCTTTTTTTTGGGGTGCTTTTTGCCCCATCTGGGAAGTCAAGTTGGACTTTTCTTTTAGCCTAAACAAACCCTCAGGCCAAAGGGGGAGGGGGAGAGGGGGAACCAGAAATTTTGGGAGAATTCTGCTCACTTTGTGTCCGACTCAGGACAACTGGACCGAGCTGCTCCCTTTGGGCCGAATTTTGGCATATAACCATCGGACCGGGAGCTGACGGTGCCCTCCCCGTTCTTTGTAGTTTTTATTTCCGCCACCTGCACCCCCCCCCCCATCCCCTGCCCCCTAACTCGAAAGTGCCCGCTGTAAACCAAAGAGGTTTTTGGGATATCAAAAGGGCCCTCTGGCAGGGGACCAACATTCCTACTTTCGGGCCCCCGCCACGTATGAAGTCTCAGCGGACAAAAATAAAAAGGGGGCCTTTCCCCGACTTTTTTTCCTGGGGAACCCCAATTTTGGCTTCTCTTCAAATAAAGGGGCGCCTGAAAGGGGCCCTAGTTTTTAAATTGGGAAAACGCTTCCTCGGCCCTTCCAAAAGGTTCTTTCCCAAATTTTTAACCCTGTGACAAACAAGCTTCTTTTGCCCTATCTCCTCCCCAAATTTCCCCAAAGCATTTTCATTTGCCCCCTTCCTTAAGCCTCGGGGGCTGAACCGGGTTTTTTCTCGGAAGAATGTGGGCCCTTTTCCCCGTACCGAATCCCCTGACCTCGTCGGGGTTAAAGGACAATTTAAGATAAGAAAACGTCAGAGGGGGACGTTTCTACCTCGTGGATTTTGGGGGGGCTTTTGGACCCCGAGGAAGATCCTGGGGGCCGGAAACCAATATCCTGAAACGGGGGCCTCATCCTCAATTTTTTGGGCCTTTAAAAAAGGGGGGGGAGGCCTAAAGGGGGGGGGGTACTGTAAAGGGTTGCCCGCGTTTTCCCTGGTAAAGGGCCGCGGGGCCCCCACCCGGTTTCCCCACGGCGAGTCCCCGGCGGGGACGGGGGGCCCCCGCGGGCCGCACTGGGCCCGGGCTTGGGGCCCCAAACCCCTCCCATCCACTCACCTGGCCTTGGGTCCCGGGCCGGTCCCTTTGTTTCCCCCCCGGGCCAAAAAAAGCATTGCGCCCCCCCCTAGCGCCGCGCCTTTTACGTCCATTTAAAAGGGGCAGTGCCCCCGGTAATTTGGGGAAAATTTCCGGGCGGGTGTCCTTTAAAAAGTTTCTTTCACCCCCGTCACTTCCCTGCTGGATCTATTGGTTTTCCTCGTTTTCCCCTTAGCTTTAAAACGTTCCCAAGGTTTTCCCGATCAAAAAAAGTACCCCGACCCCTTGCTACGTTTTCCCACCCGAACCCTGCCCCTGCCCTGACCTTCCCGCCTCTCCATGACCACGCCACGAACCAAATTCCGCCGCCCTTTACATTTTCTGCCTGCCCAGGGCAACGATTCCTGGACTACGATTCCCGAACCCTCGCTGCCCTCGGGCCGCCACCGCAAGCAAGTCACCTCATTGGGGCGAAACCTTTTAGCCTCCCGGCCCCCCAAACAAGTCCATCCCGCTTTGCGGGGGGCTCTGGTGAAAACCGGGGGCTCCCCTTGATTCCGTTCCCTGGCGTGGCCCTTTTAAAACCATTTTGCTTGCGGTGGTCCGGCGGATCCCCCTACCCAGCCGCCACAGTCCCGTCTCCCGTTTACATACCCTTGTTTCCCTTCGGTCTCCCAAAAATATGCCCGGCGTTGCCAAAAAAAAAAGGGGGGGCACAATACGCACATATTGGGGGAAATTTTCCCCTCTTTTGCAACCCTTTTGGGTTAAAAATTTCTTGAAGTTATCCCCCTTATCAGTGTTTAAGTTAAACAACGACCCAAACTACCATACCCCTTTTTTTGGGAATTTTAGCGACCGACAATTCCCTGAAGGGGCCAAACCCAATCATATACGGCTAAATGCAGCCAAAGCAGCCCTCCCCCGGTTTTTGGCGCTCTACAACCTCCTTCGCCTCCCCAAAATTTTTTTCAAAGAAGTTTTATGCAATTTGTAGACTAGAGGGGTTGGAGGTGCGAATCACTCAGTGAAATTAGTCTTCCTTAGAACCTGGAATGTCTGGCTCACTTTCTGTAAATCTGACTACTACCTCACACTCTAGATAAAATAGGGGTTTGTTTCACTGCCTGCGATCTTGCTGAGACCTCACTGTACACGTTCCCGGGTGCCGCTGGCACCGGACTGGCTTCCTGTTCCCTGGTTTTGTTATGCTTTTTCTTCTTCTTGTGTTCTGTTATCTCTAAGGCGATACTACATTTGGCATTTACGGCTTGATAGCACTAGTCCAAACAACTAGGCCTAACGGGACCAACGATATGCCACTAGCAGTTTTCCTCCTAATATTATGCCTTCTATTACTCAGTTAAAAAATCACTTGGACGCCTCTTGAACTTCTGCATTTTCTCTGCCGACTGGTCCTGACAGAGAACGCTTGCTTATATTGTCTGCTTCACATCAATGACTCTTGTGCTATCGTTATCGTAAGTTCTCTTTTTTTCAGATATATGATGTACGTTAACATTTCTGCTACCTCTCTAGTAGCATTTGATATATGTTATCTGTGTAAACATTGTGTAACATTTCATTAGTGTCTAAGAATTTAATGCCACTTTTGCTATATTGTTTTTACACTTCAATAAAGCCTTTCTGAATGAGAAACTATATGAATTGGGTATCACTGTAATCGTCTCGACCCAGGGAGTAAATCTATCTTGTCCAGTACTGTATACTGCACGGTTGAGCCCTGTTAAAATAAAATTTAAAAACACTTCTAGAATTGCAGTATTTTCTTCACCCTGCCTTCCAAAAAATGGATTTAAAACCGAACAAAAAGCCTTGTCCCTCCAAAAATGATACCAATAAAAACGGCAAACTCATCCCGCAAAAACAAGCCCATACACTGCTCCGTACACAGAAAAATAAAAAAGTTATGGCTCTCAGACTATAGTGATACAAAAAAGTGTTTTGCTTTTTGAATAAAAGTGATTTTATTGTGCAAAAGCAGTAAAACTAAAAAAAAAAAAAAAAAAAAAAAAGATACAAATCATTTATACTGTATGGTGAAAAATAAAAAGCATTACCAGGATTGCTGTATTTTGCTCAAAACACCTCACAAAAAACCTTAATAAATAGTGATCAAAGCATCATATGCATCCCATAATGGTATCAATAAAAACATCAACTCATCCCGCATAAAACAAGCCCATAATCAGCTCCGCATATAGAAAAATTAAAAAAAGTTATGGCTATCAGACTATGACAACTAGAGATGGGCGAATCGTTTCTTACGAAGTGGAATTCGTTTAGAATTTCAGGAAAACTTCGGGTTCTGCACGAACCGAAGTTAAAGGTATTTCGTGGGAAACGAATCGGCTTTTTTTTCTAAAATGGCTGCAAGCACATGGCATGATATGGGGCAGAGAACTCTGGGAGGAAAACGGAACACCCTCAATGACATGTGCAGACATGAAGCCAATCAGTAACTGTGGGCTTCTGTGACGTCACAGCCCTATAAATACGGATGCCATGTTACATTCTCGCACTTCTCACTGTGACTCCGGTCAATAAGCATCTGGCTTCTGCTGCTGCACTATATTGCACTCTTCAGCAAAGAAACTAGTTTTTTTAGCTACTGAGTGAAAGACCTTTACAAGTGCGTGTCATATACACAACTGTTACTCAACCAGCGTTATTATTTTGTTTTAGTTTGTGAGGTATTCTCTCAAAAGTCCAGGTTGGATATACTTCTGCCCCACACACGCCTGAATTCCATCTGGTTGTTCTGTAGGGTATTACATACCCAAGGCTTAATTTAACCTCTTCATTGTGGGTTAATTTGAACTAAAATACAGGGTGTCTGTATTTTTTGGTCCCATGTACGCCTAAGTTACATCTGGGTTTTCTGTAGGGTATTTCATACCCAAGGCTTATTTAAACCGCTTGATTGTGGGGTAATTTTTACTAAAATACAGGGTGTCTATTTTTTTGGTCCCATATATGCCTAAATTACATCTGGTTGTTCTGTAGGGTAATTCATACCAAGGCTAATTTAACCTCTTGATTTTGG
>JAODAL010075423.1:0-14002 GCA_025379985.1 Phyllomedusa bahiana
TTTCCCCTTTTCCCCTTATAAGTTTGGTTGCTCGCTTTGTCTCTCTCCCCATTACATCTCTTCTAATACGGACCCCAAAAAACTGACAGAATTTTTCAAATGGGGTCGCACCAATGCTTTTTACAGGGGTAGAATTACATCCTTGTCCCGCGAGCCATACCTCTTTTAATACATGCCAATATCTTACTTGCCCTAGAGGCAGCTGTTGACATTGATGCTGTTCGTATCTATGATCTAAAAACACCCAATCTTTTCAACAAGCGATTCTCCAAGTTTTTTTTTTCCCCCTGGGGCATATATGCCTGTAGATTATTTCTACCCAAGCAGAACCTACTAAAACCCAAAATTGAACCCTTTCATTTTCCAATTGCCCAAGCACTCAGTGTGTCCAGTCTGCTTGCAATTTAGACATCTTCCTTAGATCTTCCTACCCTGCATAGCTTGGGGTTTAAACTGCAAAAAATAAACGTGTTTTTTTCCCCTTCCACTATATCGTTAATAAATCAAAACATAAAAAGGGACCCGAACTGACCCTCGGCCACAACTCAAAACCCGGGGGACCCCAGATTGGGATAATTGCAGGAATCTCCTACTTTCCTTTGGGAACTACAACTTTGTTTCCCCTTAATTTGCCCTTAGTTTAAATGGTGGATTGTGTCTCAACTGGTTGCCACTTTTTTTCCTGTTCCTGGTTCCTATATAAACTCCTCAACCCTTTTTGTTCACTGCTTGATATTTGCTACTCCTGCTTTCCCCGTCCTCTCGCCGGGGAATTGCCGTCCAGCCTTGTTCCTTTTTCATTGCATTAACCCGCGCTAACCTGTTGCCTGCTGTCGCTCCACCGCTTAACCTCTCACTTCTGACAAGCAGCAACCCTTACCTTCCGGCCCCTTCGCTATCCACCTCCCCCTGTGTTTGAACCTAGCCCCCCTTTTAATTCCACAGTATACACCTATCGTGAAAGATACCAAGCCATAAGATAATCGGGGGTTGGGCCCGGAAGCTCGCTCAAGCAACGCAAACTAGGGTTCTAATAGCGCTCTGAGATGCGGGCGTTGAAGATCAAGTGCGACGCTCATAAAGGGTCAGAATCCCACAATATCCAATTATGGAAAGCCTTAAAAACTACGTGGGACCGTGCAGCCCTTTAACCGACCGATCTCCACCTGGAAATCAAGCCGGGACCACCACTTGGGTCCTGTGATACCCCCAATTGCCGCCTTAAATTTCGGGGGAGCCCCGCGATAAATTCCGGGATTCCTTAACCAATGAATTTTAATTTTGAGAAAACCCAAACGCAGTTCCCTACGGACGGGTTCTAAGGTCCTATGCTTTATTATCGTTAACACATAAAGCCTTTTCCCTTTGGGCCACCCCTTGATTGAACCCATGACCCCCCGCGAACACCGGGAAGACTTCATCGACACCATAGTCAGATTTTGATGACCCAAACGTCGTGCTACAGCTGAAGCACTATACTACATTGCCCGGGGCAAACCCCTGGGCTGATATGCTAGGGAAATTCAAGAGGGGGCAATCGACACCACTGGAATACCTGCGAAGATTCTTTTTTTAAGAAAGGCATGCAGCGCATTAAAAGAGAACTTCCCCTGCTGAGGCCCCTTATTTTTGGATGATTTTATTAACCATTGCATTCAAAATTTGGATACCCACTATCAAAACGACACAAAAAAATTTTGGGCTATTTTAAATTTATAAAACCAAAGCGGGGGCCCCACCTTTCCTGTCTCTTTCCCAAAGGAACCCCAGGGGAAAATTCGCAGAATTGGGGAAGCGAGCCATCAATCACTCCATTTTGAAACTGAAACGTAAAAAACAACAGCGCTCCTTTAAAGTCATGCTTTTACTGGGGAAAGTCTACCATTTTCCTCATAAATTTGCCCTAGCCCCCACAATTGGTGGCAGCCATCATGGATCCCACTCCTCGGAGGGGGAATCAATTGCTTCAGAGAATGATTTATCTAAAGAGTATTTTTGTCCAGTCTATTTCAGCAGGGGCCCTCATATAAAGAAAAAAATGAAGACTCTCATTGCCCCTTCCCCAAAAAAAATTCCTGGCTAACTCCCAGTGGGTATCCACCTCAGCTATGGGGGACTCTGGGCAAGTGGCAACTTAAAGGGGATCCCCCTTTTTCTCAAAGCATGGGGTTAAACTCAAGAAAAGACTCTCACCCGGGGAAAAGGGACTGTAGAGGGTCTCCACTGGCCGGGGCCAGTGGACAAGAGACCGCACCACTTAAATCTTTAGGGCACCCCAGCACCATGAAGTCCTGTCATTCCTATTATATTTCGCCGCATTTTTCCTGCTCTTGGGTTTACCTTGGTTCAATCACAAAACCCCGGGTTATCAACGGGGAAACCCAAAAGAGATAACTTCCCAGCAAGGATTTCACCAAACACTCACTCTGAACCAAGCCTGAAGCCCATTCAAGACAATAAAAAAATGGAGCTACCCCGAATACAAGGAACATCAGATGTTTACAGCAAACAGAATGCCGACAACTTCCCCCACACCGACCAACGTTTCCCCCAAAACTTGCTTTCCTGGTGCACCTACCCTTGGGTAACACTACCCCTGGCAGGGCCTGATTTTAAAAGCCCTCAAGGACATATAGAGGAAACATTGCTAAGGGTTAAACCCCCCTTCCTTTTTCACCCAGGGGCTCCAATTTTTTGTCAAAAAGAAGGGGGTTTCCTTAAGACCTGATTGATTACAGAGAACTTAATAAAATCACAAAAAAGAACCGTTATCCCTACCATGACCCCCTAACTTCGGAAGAGTACGCATGCAAAATTTTTTCAAAATTAAATTTCTACGGGGGCGCTTACAACCTGGTCCTATCAGACTGAGATGAATGGAAGACGCCTTTGGGTCACTTAGGACACTTTGATATTGCGTTATGCCTTTTGGCCTTTGTAATGCCCCCCCACCTTCCAAAAATCTCTCAACGACATCTTCAAGACCTTCTGGCCCAGTTCATAGTCATTACTGGACATACCTATTTTTCTCCAATTTTCGATGGAAGAACAAAGACATGTGAAACTGTTCTGGAACTCTGAGGGGGAACCATTTTACATCAAAATTGGAAGTGTGAATTCCATCAACAAAAATCCAATTTCCTTTGGGTATTAATTTTTACCCATGGTCACAAAAGGCTCTAGAAGATAAAGCAATAGTAGACTGGCCCACCCCCAAAAATAAAAGATGTTCAACGTTTTATAGGTTTTGCCAATTTCTATAGACGCTTCATCAAGAATTTCTCAAAATCATTTTACCTATTTCACTTTTTCTAAAAAAAAAATGCTTTTGTTTTGGTCTCCTCAAACACAAAAATCCTTTTCTCTCTTTAAAAGGGCAAGTTCACTACAGCCCCTGTATTAATTCATCCTGACCCAAACTCGCCTTCATTGTGGAAAATGGATCCAAACTGTGCGAGGGGGCCCTACGTCTCAGAAACGGGAGACAAAAAGTTTATTGCATCCTTGGCGTTTTTAATCCCCAAAAAATTTACCTCTGCTGAGAGGGAAATTTTTGATGTGGGAATAAAGAACCAAGCATTGTTTCAGCTTTTAAGGAAGGAGACATCATCTTCAAGGAGCCCCCACAAAAATAATAGTTTCTAACTGATCACCGGGAATCTGAATTCGTTATACTGCCAAATGCTACTCCTCTCAAGCTCTTTTTAGTTTTTTCCCCAACCAATTCAATTTTAAAAATCTCATACAGGGCCCGGGCTCGTAATGGCAAGGCAGATGCTCTATCAAGAATGTTTTCCCATGATTCCCACCTGCAATTCCACCTAAGACCATTTTTCCGGAGTCAATTTGTGGGAATAATTCATAATAGGACTTTCTCAAAGAGATAAGGGAGGC
This sequence comes from Phyllomedusa bahiana, assembly GCA_025379985.1. Lineage (NCBI taxonomy): Eukaryota > Metazoa > Chordata > Amphibia > Anura > Hylidae > Phyllomedusa > Phyllomedusa bahiana. The sequence continues at coordinate 3,895 of JAODAL010075423.1, forward strand.
CTATGACACCGACTCCTTACCTCCCACCACCAAATGATGTACAGTTTTTGGGGCTTAAAAAAAAGATGTGGGGCCCACGGGCAGCACTTTATAACCGAAACTTTAAAAACTGAAAATTCTGAGGGTAGCCCACGATTTCCCAAAATTTGCGGGGCACAAAAGGGGGCAAAACGCAGGTTTTTTTCCCATTCTTTTGGGGGCCCAATTATCTCAGTTAAAAAAGTATGTAACTCCTGTGACATCTGTGCTAGATCAAGACTCCACGTTCTTCCCCCCCTCAGGTTTGTTTTCAGCCTTTTTTTTTTTTTTTCCGTCCCCTTCGCCCCTGGGGTTCTATATCCATGGACTTCATCTAATCTACCCACCTCTAAGGGGGAAAAAAACAATTCCGGGGAGTTAAAACCCTCACCCCAAAACTGCACATTTTTATTCCATGTACCGGGCTTACCCTCTGCCAAAGACACAGCGGATCTCAAATTTAGAATGTGTTTTGCCTTTATGTGTTCCTGATAAAAAATTACTCGGATCGTGGGGTGCAGTTTACATCCAAATTTTGGCGGAGTTTTGTTCACACCGACAACGATATTTAATCTTCAACCGCCTTTCACCCCCAACAAAGGACAACGAACGTAAAATCAGACCCGGAACATATCTGTGATGTTTTATTTGCCATTTACAAGAGACTGGGGTTTATCTCTTCCTTTTCCGAATTTTCATCAATAAATTCCCCAAAATGCCTCCCCAAACAGACTCCTTTCTTTGAAATTTGGAAAACCCCCAAATATTTTTTCCCCCAAAATTTCCCTCTTTCCCCAAATTCCAGCTGCCACGGAAAGGGTCTTGGCATTACGCAAAATTTACACTATAAAGGGAAAAACTGAGAGGGGTCAAGAAAATTATAAGAAAATGGGAATAAACCGCAAACCAGCACCAACTTTCAAGGGGGGGGATAATAGGCTCTCTATGAGAAATTTGAAACTTTGAGTTCCTTCACCCAAAAAGGGACAGAAGTTTTTTTGGGGCCCTATAAATCAGCAAGAAATCAGTCCAGTACAGTTCGCCAAATTCCCCCCAAACTAGAAGTTTATCCTGTTTTCATGTTCCTACTAAAACCGTTGTGTCCAATCCCTTTTTCCCGGGGCGGTTTTTCCCCCTCCCCCCTGATGCATGGAATAAGGCAAGACAGTTTGTGTAAGCAAATCTTGGGCTTAGAATTTTCAGGAACCACTGCAAAACCTTATTTAAAGGGGAAGGTTTTTGGCCCCGAAAAAATTCGTGGAACCTGTAAGTAACATTAATGCTCCCCGACTGTTAAAACAATTTCATCGAACATCCGAGAAACCAATAGGACTCAAGGCCGCTTTTTAGGTGGGAGTAATGTCAGGGAAACTCCTACTTTGCCTTGGAACTTTCTAACTGTGTTTGCCCTTAAGTTTTCCCTTAGTTTAAAAATGGTGATTGTTCACAACTGGTTGCCATCTTTTTCCGTTCCTGGTTCCTATATAAACCCCCTCAAGCCTTTGTTCACTGCTTGAGTATTTTGCTTACTCCCCGCTTTTTAGTTCCCCCCCCGGGAACTTGCCGTCCAGCCTTGTTTCCCTTTTATTCAGTTAACCCTGCGCTAACCTTTGCCTGTGTCCTCCACCGCTTTAAACCTCTGCACTTCTGACCAACAAACCATTACCTTCCTGGGGCCCGCTATCCACCTGCCCCCCTGTTTTGTACCCAGCCCGGGCCCTTGGATTCCAGCAGTATACACCATATCGTACATAATTTACCACCACTTACCCCCCGATACATCCAATTACACACGTTTTATCTAACCCAATGGGTTTTAATTTACCTAACAAACCTTTTGCGGACAGTGACAAATGCCTTTTGCAAAGTCAAAAAACACAGTATCCACACTGCCCCACTATCCAGACTTTTACTCCCCTCTTCATAAAAAACAGATCTTTGGGCTGACAGTTTCTGCCCTTTAATAGATCCTGCTGGCAACATTTATAATTTTTATTTGCCACATACTTCTGTAATAGCCCCTTTATGACCCCTCAAATTTTTTTTCCCACAACAATTTAAACTTACTGAAAATTTACAGGGTAAACGGGACCTTTTTTGAAAAAGGGAACTACTTTTTCCGTGCGCCAGCCCCTCTGGTACTATACCATCACCAGGGAATCTTAATTTTTTTTCGGGGGCACAGAGAAAACCGAGCTGAGCTCTTTAAAAACCCTTTTGGGGTGTAGGCCATTGGGCCGGAGCCTTTTCACATTCATTTATTTAACTTGGGTTTGGGACCATTTCTACACTGACCAAATTTAAAATTATACAGATGATGAATTAACATATGGCATCAACTACACTGCACTTGGCCCACCCCAACACTTCCTCATTGAAGTAAAATACTGAGCTGAAAAACCATTTTACCTCTGCCTTCTTTTGGGTCCCCCTGGACCAGAAAGGGCTTTTAAGGGCCTACTTCTCTACTTTGGCTTTTTGGCTTTTATATTTTAAAAATTTTTTGGGGGTTAGTCTGCGTCCTTGGCCACCCCTTTCATTTAAATTTTAGCTGCTTTTACCCTTTTTTTACAGATTTTTATTAAGCTCCTTTTTTTACAAAGGCTGATGCTGCCCCCTCTGACTTATATGTTTTAAATCCCCTTTTTTTTATTGTTTATTGCCCTTTTAACAAAGGGAAAGCTGTTGGTTTAGTTTTATCGCCTATTTGTTACCCATAGGGAAAAATTTTGCAATAAAATTTTTCCCCCAAAATAATTTAAAAACTCCCCATTTGGGGTTCTACACATATTTCTAATAGCTCTCCAGCTAAAGGGCCAAAATTTCGTCCCTCAAAAAGGAAAATTTGCCCTTTAAAATTTAAATGTTTTTGCCCCCCCCGCTCTATTTTTCTTTTTTTCCGTTTAGCTAAATGAATTATATTTTGGTCACTGTTACCAAATTTTCAAAAACCGGACCGCTTCCCAAATAGTTCTGCTTTTTTAACAGACAATCCAACAGAGCACCAAACCCAGTGGGGTTCCTCCACAAACTGCCCCATAAAATTTTCCTCTAACAACTGAGAAATCCCTTTCCCCTTTTCAGTTATGCAGAACCGTGACCCCACAATGCCTGGGAAATTAAATCACCCATTTTTATCACTTTCCTGCCGGCTGCCCGACCATTTGATTATGCCCTTTTTTCATCTCCCCAGGATGTTTGGGGGTCTATAATTACACCAAAAAAAATATTTCTCACCAAAATTCATTGGGGGACACAGCACCTTGAGTAAGGCCGTTTCCTTTGGGGGCGACACAGGTGGACCAAACGCAAACGGGCCCCCCCCGGTGACAAAACCCCCTGCGACCCAGCATCAGTTTTTCCCCAGTGCTGTAGAGGAGACCTGCCTGCAGCCTGCAATTTTTGTTATTTTTTCTTTTTTGAGAAATTTTGAGCACCCCCTCCTTCTCACCGGAAAGGTATCGAGCCCCTGGCTCTCACCTATCAGGGGGTCCGTCAACGCGTAGTTGTACCGTGACGCTGTCCCCCCTGAGGGCGTCAGGAACCCAGTCAGTTCTTTAGCTGGCTGGTCTTCCTCCCCGCCGCCCACCCGTCCCCACCTGCCACCTCCGCGGCATCCCCTCACCTCTGGGTGCATGGTACCGATGAGGGGATGCCGCGACGCCTGAAGACGTAGGATTGGTGAGTACCCCGACCTCCCCCGTTTTGGGGGTGGTCGGGGTTTTTTTCCTTTTATGCCCTTAGGTGGCTGCAGGAACTCCATTTCCCTGCGGCCCCCCAAGTGTTGCCCTTTTTCCCCGGTATTGGGGGTCTTCCCAGCGGGGGAGCAAGTTTCCCCCGCTTAGCCGGAGTTGACACTGGGCAGCGGGCTTGTTAGCCCACTGCGTCAGCATTCGGATAAGCGTTTGGCCCCAGCGGCGTTTTGCACTGGCGCGCTGGCGTTCCAGAGGCGGGGGCACATTCCCCCGCCTTACTATTGCTGGCGCTAGGCAGCAGGGCAGGTTTGGCTTTCTGCGCCGCCGTTTTGGCAACCGTGCGTTATCGCCGCGATGCTGCGCATGGTATCTTGGCATCGGCTGCTGGAGGGTGGGATGGTCCTCCCAGGGGCTGCGGGTGCTCCTTACCCGCTTCCTTTAGCCTCCGGCTTCCGGAGGCTTAGGCCGCGCCTAGGCCGCAATTAGGCCGTGCCCTTTCCTGAGTCTGTGCCGCCGTGGGGGCGGTTCCAAATGGGTCCGGGCCCCTCCCAGGATGGGGCAGGACCTCCAGCAGCCCGGGCCTGTGTTGGGGCGGAGCCTAAACACCATTTTCCGGCGTTCGGCGTTCCTGGCTGTTTGCTGCATCTCCTGACTACGGAGGACACAGCACCTTGGGGTGGTAAGTTGGCCTGCTTTGGGCCACCGATCCCTGCCCCACGCACCCTGCAGTCATGTCCCTGTCCAAGGATGAGGGATTAAAGCCCTCCACATCCAAAGCAGGGGCGACTTATTTGGCTGCGCCCGTTGCCACAGGAAGTTCTCTTGCGGCCAGTCCAGTGCCATCGGTGCCCTTTGCGCTGCCCCTCAGTCACCCGCCGCGGGGTCTGACCCCTCCTGTCAGGAGTCGGTGGCCCCAGAATGGACCAGGGCTCTCTCCCTAGCTGTGGGTGACCTGTCCAGACTGTCGCAGGTTTGGTTCGGCCATGACATGCCGTCGCTGCTGTGCCCACACCTCCCAGGTCCCGGCCGGCTGAGACTTGCGTAAGAGGGTTAATCTCCTCTCCCTCGCTCACACCTGACTCTTCCTGACGGCGGGTTGGAGATGGACGCTCCTAGCCGGGTTTTTGGCTTTTCTAGGGGACCCTCTGTTTCTGACCCGAGCCGACAGAGAGATGAAGGGCAGCGCCCAAAAGCCCTGATCGGGCAGTCAGAGACCCCCATCCCCAGTAAGGATGATGATGTCTACCTCCCGGGAGGGGTTTCCTTTTAAGCGCAGAGGCGCGTGGGCGGTTTCCCCTCACCCCCGGGTTTGAGGACCTGATTCCCGGGGGAAGGAAACCCTGACGGGCTGAGTTTCCTACAGAGGGCAATGCGCTTTTTTTCCCTTCCCAAAGAATCCGTAAAAAAGGGTTCGGGGCCCATCGGTGGAGCCCCTTTTCCCGGGGGCTCTCAAAATCAGGGCCCACCCCGGGTCTGGGAGCGGCAGCCCTTAGTGCAGCACTGACAGGCGTTTGTAGTTTTGTAAGTCCCCCTTTTGGCCGGCCGGGCAGCGCTGGACTGCGTTTGGGGCCTTCATGGGTCAGAAAAGCTGCATGGTCGGGGCCAACAGCTGAGAGGGTCTGTCAGCGGAGCCTCCACAGAGGATTTTTGGGTCTTGCCTTCTCAGCTGTGGGGGTGCATCGAGTTTCTGGCGACACTTCGCTTGGGTCACCCATTAGCGGCAAAAGCAACACCCAAAGGGTCCCGACGCCTTTCCCTGGGGTTGAGGTTTTGGGTCTGCGGATGCAGCCCCCAAGAAGTTATTTGGGGCCGCTTCCGTTTTTCCGGCGGAAAACCTTTGGCAAAGCGGAAAATTCTTTTAGACCCCACAGGGGTCGTACACAGCGTCGGCCGGCCCGGGGGAATTCGCTTGGGGCAGCCCCCCCGGGTTCGTCCTTTCGGCTTTAGACAAGCCGGCCGGGGAAAGGCCCCTGCTCCCCGAGGCAGAGCGCCTCACCAGACTAGCGTCATCCGCCCCGCAGAACCCCGAGGGCCCTCCCCCCAAGTCTGTCTGGGGATTGCCCCCCACTCAAAGGTCTTTCTCGCCCCAGTTCCAGAAATCTGGAGGTTTAGTCGCGACCCTGGTGCCAGAGTCTTTCGGCAGGTTAAAAATTTTGTTCAGTGGGTTCCCCCCCGCACTTTTTTTTCTTTCCTCCTCGCCCCCTCTCCAGTCCGGGGTGGGCTTTTTTTTGGGGCACCCGCACCCTCTTTCAGGGCGGTTTTTGCCCGGCCCAGAGTTAGCGATTTCGGGGTTCTTCCGAACCTGTTCAGACCCCCCAAGAAGGGGGCTTGGTAAAACCCGGGTTTTGGCCCCAAAGGGGGCCCAAAACGGGCTACAGGTTCCCGGGTTCCATGGAATCACTCCTCGGTGATTGCCCACGAACATACGGTTCCTGGCCGCCATGGGCACAAGGACGTTATTTTCGGGCCCTGCCAGGTGGAGGGGTCCCCCCAGGACCCTGGACACAAGGGTTTGGCGGCCACCGGGTTGGGGCCCTCCGGGGTTGGGTGGCTAAGTTCCCCGGCTTTGCTCAGGGGAAGTCATTCCTCCCCGCAGTGGCTGGTCTTCCCCACGGATGCCATGAATCAGGTGGGGGCCCCCCTTCGGCCCTGGCGACCCGGGGCCGCTGGATTCCAGCAATCCGGTCTCCAGATAAAATGTTTGGGGCCCGGGCAATTTATGTTTGGCATTTTTCAAGGGCCCCGATGATTCGGGGGGGGGGAACCCACTTGGTTTCTTCCGCAATGCCACGGCAGTTGCCTATCTAAACACCAAGGCGGCACCAGAAGTCGGAATTTTCGGAAACCGCGAGGTTTTTTTGCTGGGGGAACACGTTTTCTCCCAGGGGTAAAAAAATGGGTTGCTCCCACCTCATCGACATCAATCCCCTGAAGGGGGTGCTTTTTCTTCCGGAATTTTTTTCACCGGGAGTTGGGGCTCACCTTCTTCCCTGAAGGGTCAGATTTTTCCCCTCTAGTTTTGTTTCAGCGCAAGCTACCCCTTGCGCACGGGTTTAAAACGTTTTTGCGGGGGGTGGCCATTCGGCCCCCCCCGGTTCTAGCTATTAAACCCGTACTTGAATCTTGTGTTAAAGGCCAGCACTTCCCCCTTTTGATCACTACGGGAGATTCCCTACGTTTGCTTTCTTTGGGGGTGGCATTTTTTGGGGGTCATTACTTTCCCTCCCCGAGTATCGAACTGGCGGCATTTCAGCAAGTATCCTTTTTTTAAAATTTGCTAGGACAAGGTTTTTTGCTCCGGTTTCCCCTTTCTCCGTAAGGGGGTGTCTTTGTACCACATTAATGAGAAATATTTTTGCCCTCTTTCTGCCCCCGTCTCTCATCCCAGAGGGGGCGTTGCATTTTTTTGGACGGGGTCGGGGCTGTTTGCATTACCTCAGATACATCCTTGCCCGGGCTGATCAAACCTCGGCCCCTAAGGTACTTTAGGCAGCAGTTGCTTTGGGGATCATGCTGAACGATGTTTTTCCTTTTTTTGTTTTTTTTTTCCCCACCCCGGGACAGCTATTGAATCCCAAGGTGCTGTGCCCCCAATGAATGATTGGGGGAAAAAAGGGTTTTTGTACTTAACTAAAACCCTTTTTCCGTCCAATTCATTGGGGAACAGGTTTTTGTTTTCAGGGGGGGTGTGTCCTTTTTTCCTTTTTCCGGCCACGGCTTTGTACCCAAAGACAGCCCCGGCTCAGCAGGGGGGGATATAGTCCACCCGGGGGGGCCCGACCCGTTTGGTCCGCCTAGTGTCCGCCTCCGAAGGCAGAGCCTATACCCAAGGTGGTGTCCCCCCAAAGAATTGGACAGAAAAAGGGGTTTTACGGTGATAAAAAAAATCTATTTTTTCTCATTTAAACCCCCACCCTTGTATTTTTACCCAAAACTTCCACCCATTAGCACTCCCCTTATTACCTCTTTCACATTTGCCTTCAAAACCTCCTTCAACAGACACACTCCTCCCCCCCCCCTTTTTTTTTTTGCTCTGTCCCTAAAAAGATTAAAAAATTTAAAAAAAGTCCAAAAAGGTTCTCTGTCTAAAAGGCTCTTTTCCATCACCCCCCCCAAAACGCTAAACACACAAAATCACCATTTTGGAAAAAGCAAAAAGTTTAAAATATTTGGAAAAATTGTAAGCACCTATATTTGGGGCATCTTTAAGGTGGTCAAGAATTTTTTGTTTTTGGGCTTCCCTGTAGTGCATCCAAAAAGGGACACTGGAAATTTGAAAAAGAAATACAATAAACCACATAAGAAAAAAAAAAAGATTAAATCTCCAGAGGAGAAGGCGTTTTTTCCACTTAAAAACTGGAATTTTTGGAAAAGTTTCCCGAGGAGCGGGGGCACAGCAAAAAATTGAGAGTTTTCAAAAAGGTTTAGATACCTATTTGGGAAAACCTAAAAAAATTTTTAATGTGAAACGTAGCTATGTAAAACTCTGGATCCGGGCTGGCGGAGGGTCTGGGTCAGAGTTTGGGGCCCCTCCCCAAGAGGAGATGGGTTTTCCTCCCTTGTGGGTTTTTCGGGGCATTAACCAGGGGTGTGGCTCGGTTTAAAGGGGTCCTTGCCCTCTCCCCCTTTCACCCACTTTTTCAACCCCCTTGGTTAACTATGTAACATAAGGGGTGTTTGTTGGGGTTCGGGGGCCCCCCCCCAAAAGTGCCCTATTTTCCAGCCCAAAATTTTGAACACTGATGCCGGGGGAAAAGGGAAATTTCCCACCAAAACACAGATCTGGGGGTGACCTCTACCCTCAGTGTGAAGCAGGCGCAAACTAAAACACCCTTTTAAATTAAAATTTACAATGGCTTTTACAAATTGTTTTCAGGGGTGTATTTTGTTCCTTTGGTTTTTTGCTTTCCATCGGGAAATTTTGGCACAAGTTAATTGGTTCTCAGATAGGTCAGGGGTTTTTCCCCCCCAGGTCCATGCTCCACAAAGGGGGAGGGGCCCCAGGAAGCAGGCGCCATTTTTGGAGTTTTTTCTGTTTTTTTCAGCTAAGCAATTTTGTTAAAAAAATGTTTTTGCCCCAAACAAACTTCTTTAAACAAAAGCATTAGAAAATTGTATAGAAAAAAAATTTTCCCTTCCAGTGTTACAAATTAAAGAAATTTTTTAATCCAAAAAAATTTTTTCCATATACAATATAAAAAATTTCCTTTTTGTTTTCAGGCAAAATTTTAAAAAAACCCTAAACCCATTACCACGGGATTTTGGGGAAAAAACCACCAAAAAGAAAACCCCTAGAGGAATTTTTGGGGTAAATTTTGAAGAACACAAGGATCCCGAACAAGGACCCTCAAGGGTAAAATAAACCAAACAGTCAAGGCAGAGGAAACTGTCCCAAACGGGCATCTGGGCCAAAGCCGCCACATCACCATGAATAGAAATTTTACAAGTACAAAAAAATTTAAAATTTAAACTTTATTTTTTGTTTTTTTTTTTAAATTTACATTTTTATTGATTTTTCAAAATTTTTTGTGACAAAACAAGTAAAACAACGGCAAAATTACACCTGAGAAAAATAGAAAACTTTTAAGGCATGTTGAACAGCATTGAACAATCAAACAAACCAAAACCCGGGAAAACATTGAGGCCGCGAAATAGAAAAAGGGTAACAGGGTTTACCATTAAAATCATAGAACAAAGAAATTCCACCTCATCAAAAAAAAACAGCAAAAAAACATAAGACACAGGACATGAGACAAAGGGGGGAATTTTGGGGTGGGGGGTAAAGAAGGGAGGGGGGGGGGGGGCCCTGGTCAAGAAGTCCCCAAAAAGCTGGTGCATTTCCCCTTGCCGGAAACCCGATTTTAATCAAAAGAATCCAATTTGTCATGGGGCCCGGGCAGTTAGAAATCCATTCCCCCTGTTTCTTTAGCCTCTGACAGAAAATCCCCCCCCACTTGGTGGCGTGGGCTGGCCCCCCATCAAACCCGAAAATTTGGCACCTGGCTCCTTGAGGATATGTAACATAAAATTTGGGCCTGTTTAAAATAAAACCCTTGACCACCCACTCAGAAAAAAGGTGATAGGGTCCAAAGGGGTACCACCCCCCAAAACCCCCACTATAAGCTCCCCCGACCCCGTTCCCCAAAAAGGGGTTTAATAATCGGGGTAATCCCCAAAAAATTTTGCGGCAGCGTACCCACTGATGGGGCAAAAATCGCCAGCATACCGATGGGAGCTGGGGGGTTCCTTTTTTGCAGGACCTCCATGAAAGGTACCAAAAGAAAAGTATTTTGTATAGATTTTCTTTAAAGGGTGGGGTTTCATACTGAGGATTTCGCCGCTGCAATTTCCCAAAACACTTGCCCTGAGGGGAAGGGAAATTTTCCCCACCTAAA
>JAODAL010075424.1:0-14001 GCA_025379985.1 Phyllomedusa bahiana
TTTTTTTGTTGTTATGTGGAGGTTTTGGTATTCGCCTGGACGCCTGTTGCATTGTCCCATGGAGTTTGCTGCAAAAGGGGACTTGGGTGCTGGAACCCATTTTTTTCGGGAAACCTGCACATCTATCTCCGAAACGCCTCCTAAATCTTCCCCAAAAGGGGATTCCTTGTCGGAGACTACACACCAGTTCCGTCCCTGGCTTCGGATTTTAACTGAACATGCCGCCCTTGTGTCCAGTTAAGAGGATCTTTCCATGGGGTGAAAGATGACTGGCTGCAAAGAGCCCCCCGTTTTCCTTTAAGCAACTAATTCATTTGGGCCACCCCTTTGACAACTTTCGGGGGAAAAATAGGAAAGCTCCGAAAAGCGGACTGGGTGGGCCCACCGCATACCTCATCTGCCCCTTTTTTCAAATTCTCTGCCCCTTCCACGTCGTCCGGTGGGGGCCCATCAAGGGACAGAGCCCACCTGCTGAGAAAAGGGGGTCTCGTCACCACCAAATTTTTTGCCTCTACTGTGCATCCAACCTTTTTCCAAAGGGGCGCCCGCAACACCCAGTTCGGAAATGCCGCACCAGGAAAAAGTTGGGAGGGGCTCCTTGGGTGGGGGTTTCCTCCTCTCCAGGGCACGATCCCGGTACGGTCCGACCAACTCTGGCTCTTTCGGGTTCCTCCCTTTCCTTGATTTTGGGTTCCCGGGAACTTCTCCTTTCCCCCCTTGTGTCCACCTGGAGAAGCCTCGGGTGATTCCTCGGTCCATGGGGAGCTCCTACGAACCCCTTTTCAGACTTTACCGAACCATGTCTCTCCCCCTGGAAAATCATGTTTTAGTGCTTCTCTTTTTTTCCTCACAACCCTTTTTGGGGGGCCCCCATCTACAAGCCATCCCTACGTCTAGGAAGACGGGAAAAATCACTCACTGGCCAGACTCCCAAAACCCTCTGTCTTGTGCCCCACTTCTCGCAATGCCCCCCAAGTTCTGCCGGGTTGCCACAAATCCCAAACTTCGGGATGTGTTTTCTCGGACAACAAGAAAAGTCTTCCCCCCTTTGACTTCACTACCCTTTTGACCTGTTGCATGGTATTAGTCCTTCCCGGGGCCGGTTAAAAATCCTTTTCCGTATTTTGAACTGGGCCCTTGGGGTCACATTCAAAGAAAAAAAACAAAAATTTTATCCGCAAGTCCTCCTCTCCTGCTAGAGCCAGGTTCTTCTTCGTACAGAAAAAGGATGGTCCTATACCGCTACTTTTGGAGCTTTTTAACCGGCTCCAGGGAGCCAATATTTTGGCTCTTGCAGGGGGATTATAACCTCATCAATTTCGGGGGGGATGGTGGAAACAGTTCAACACTCAATGGACACTTCAATCCCGGGTGTTCCCCTTTTGTCTGTGAAAACTCCAATCTTTCAGAGTTCCCCAATGACATCTTCAGGATCCCCTTTACATTTGTGTTTATCATTACTTGAACAACATCCATTTTCTCTCCAGATCCAAAACCCCATCAGATTCGGGGGCCCCCAAATTTCTGAATGTCTACAGCAACGCCGTTGCCAAGGTGGAAAAATGCTTTTCCATGCCTTTCTCCCATTCCCGCTATTTTGTTTCGGCAAGGCCTCAAATGGCTCCCCCTAATTTTGGGGCTTTTTTCAGTGGCCGCGACTACAAAAGGAATTCTTTCCCTCATTTTTTCTCCCGTGCCCAATTGTGGCCCTTACTAAAAAGAACGCTAATCTGAAATGCTGGACCCCGGCAGCCGAAAGAGCGTTCTCTGAGCTAAAGGTGGCTTTCTCCTCTACACCATTTGCCATCAGACCCCGAAAACCTTTTTCTTGGGGGGGATGCCCTTTGTGGTGGGGGGGTGTCCTCCCCAAATAACTCCAAAGGCAAGATTTTTACTTTGGGAAAAAATTATCCATCGGAATGGGGAGTTTTATTTATCAATTGGCCCCGGAAGATGGCGCCCTTTTCTGGAAGGGGGTTTAACCCAACGAGGTTAACGGACCCTAGGCCCTTTAATTTTTCCCAAAGGCCCAAAATTTTTAATCCCACAAGGGGATTGTCTCTCTTTTTTCCACGGTTCCCTTCCCCCCTCCGAAAGAAAAATTCAAGGCTGTGCCCTCTCCCCTGCTTCGGATGTATTGGGGAAGGGAAACCTTTTCCCTCAGCACATTTTATTCTCTGAATGTTTGGGCCTGGGCCCTGTATCTAACATATTCCCCCGGAAAAAGTACTGTGACCACTTTCCGAGGAGAATTCTGGAAAGGGGTCTCTGTTCTTTACTGGCCGGTCACTGCGGAGTACAAAAACCTTTTTCTTATCTCTCAGCATTTCTGTCCAAAAAACCCTTCGGGATGTCAGGATTTTTTCTTTCCGTTCCCTTGTGCCCTTTAAAGATTCCACCCTCAAACCTGCATCTACTACAGCCTCTGCCTGTTCTCGAGTGTCCATGGACACATATAGCCATGGATATAATCACTGATCTTTCCACCACCTTCCTTGAACAACACCGTCATTTGGGTGGTCACGGACCAGTTCTCGAAAATGTCCCACCTTGTGCCTCTGCCAGTCCCCCTCTGCTTTCCCCCACTGGCGGCACCTCTTTTTGGACTTTTTCCCCTTGGTTTCCCTTAAAACCTTTTTTTAAAAAGGAAAAAATTTTTAATTCTGGCACACTTTTGCTTCTTTGCAAATCAAGTCAAAAGAACAAACTGGTACTAGTGGTAATCCAAGGAAAAAAGAAACAAAAACCAAAAAGTAAATCTGGGAAACACCCCCTTAAGGAGGTTTAAGTAAAGGATGGGAGATAAGGGGCAAAATAAAAATGAGGGTTTAAAATTTTTCATAAAAAAACAGGTGAGAACACTAAAATATCGAAGATCTAGGGGCAGGGAAACCCGGGGAAAAGGGACAGGGTGTAAACAAAAACATCAAGAATCAGCAATTCACAGACCCCCGGCACAAGCTAAAAAAAAGACCCGAGGCTAGTCACACACACAGGTTTTGCATGGGTTTTTTGGGAGATTTATATTTTTAATCCAGCAAAAAACCAGTGGGAACAGTCTGCATAGACGTAGTGAAAATCCTGCATAGTCTATATGGCATGGATTTTTTAACGTTGCTTTAAAAAATCCGGTGGAATATGCAACATTTTGTGTATTTTACTGGATCCTACCCAGATTTGCCGATGGCAAATCCGAAAACCTACCACAGTAGTAGTGAAAATCAGCGTCAAAAACTGCGTCCCATGCTGTGGTCCAACAATGACAAAATGGGTATTTTTTCATATGCTGTATGGACTTAGCCTAAGACAGTTGGATATAAGAGGGACACAATAAAAAAAAAACACTTCTTATGCAAACAAAAAAGTAACTCTGGGCCCTCAGCCTACTGATCCTCTCACAATGAAAACTCCAGGGTCTAGCAGTTACATAGGTCAACGATAGGTTTTTCAGGCACCTCACACAGTCTGATCACACTCCCTCTTCTGGGCCAAAACACTTCTATATTTACTTTATTTTCTTTTTACCCTCATACAAGAATTTTACCACTTTGCTTTAGCCCCACGATGTACACATATGTTAGTGTTGAGTTTTCCATGAGCCCTGCTGACACTGGGATAGTCTCTTGTTATTTGGCAGCCAAGAAAGTCACACTTCTGGTCTCTATGCTATAAATCCTGGGATCCAAAAGGATAAAATTATCTAAAGGTACAGCAATATATAAACATTGCATTCACAACATGTACAGTAAATATATAGAATATATAAATATAAATAATAAGAAAATAATCAAACATGCACTTCAAGTGATACGCTCACAGTTCTGTTCTGTAAAGTGTAAGGACATTGTTCAGTCTCTTTCAGTGATTATAAGTTTTCTATAGTCTCCAGACTGTCAAAAGACCACCGTCATTAATTACAGTGGGTACGGAAAGTATTCAGACCCTTTACATTTTTCACTCTTTCTTTCATTGCAGGCATTGGTAAGATCCAAAAGAGCAATTTTTTGGCTAATTATTGTACCCTCTGCACCCCCCCCCCCCCATCTTGAAAGAAAAAAAACAAGAAATGTAGATATTTTTGCTAATTTATTAAACAAGAAAAGCTGAACTATCACATGATCATAAGCATTCAGACCCTTTGCTGTGACACTCATATTTAACTCACATGCTGTTCATTTCCTTGTGATCCTCCTTAAGATGGTTCTACTCTTTCATTGGAGTCCAGCTGTGTTTAATTAAACTGACATGATTAGGAAAGGCACACACCTGTCTAGATAAGACCTCGCAGTGCATGTCAGAGCACATGAGAATCATGAGGTCTAAGGACCTGACCAAGGATCTCAGAGACAGAATTGTGGCAAGGCACAGATCTGGCCAAGGTTACAAAAGAATTTCTGCACCACTCAAGGCTCCTAAGAGCACAGTGGCCTCCATAATCCTTAAATGGAAGAAGTTTGGGACGACCACAACTCTTCCTCGACCTGGCCGTCCAGCAAACTAAGCAATCGTGGGAGAAGAGCCATGGTGAGAGAGGTAAAGTAGAACCCCAAGATCACTGTGGCTGAGCTCCAGAGAAGCAGTAGGGAGATGGGAGAATGTTCCACAAAGTCATCTATCACTGCAACCAGTCGGGGCTTCATGGCAGAGTGCGGCTGACGGAAGCCTCTCCTCAGTGCAAGACATGAAAGCTTGCATACAGTTTGCAAGAAAACACAAGAAGGACTCCCATACTATGAGAAATAAGATTCTCTGGTCTGATATGACAAAGATTGACATTTTTATTGTTAATACTAAGTGGTATGTGTGGAGAAAACCAGGCACTGCTCATCACCTGCCCAATACAATCCCAACAGTGAAACATGGTGGTGGCAGCATCATGCTATGGGGTGTTTTTCGGCTGCAGGGGCAGGACGACTGCTTACAATTGAAGGAAAGATGTAGGCGGCCAAGTACAGAGATATCCTCTTCCAGAGTGCTGTGAACCTCCGACTGGGCCGAAGGCTCTTCTTCCAACAAGACAATGACCCTAAGCACACAGCTAAAATAACAGTGGATTCAGGACAACTCTGTGCCCATTCTTGACTGGCCCAGCCAGAGCCCTGACCTAAACCCAATTGAGCATCTCTGGAGAGACTTGAAAATGGCTGTCCACCAATGTTCACCATTCAACCTGAGGGAACTGGAGAGGATCTGCAAGGAAGAATGGCAGAGGATCCCCAAATCCAGGTGGGAAAACCTTGGTGCATCTTTCCCAAGAAGACTCATGGCTGTACTAGCTCAAAAGGGTGCTTCTACTCAATACTGAGCCAAAGGTCTTAATACTTATGACCATGTGACAATTCAGTTTTTCTTGTTTAATAAATTTGAAAAATATCTACATTTCTTGTTTTTTTCTTTCAAGATGGGGTGCAAGGTGTACATTAATGAGCAAAAAAATGAACTTTTTTGATCTTACCAAATGCCTGCAATGAAAGAAAGAATGAAAATTTAAAGAGGTCTGAATACTTTCCATACCCACAGTATAGCCCAACATTTTTTAATGCAACATTGGCCCACATAAACAAACCTTGCATTTATCCTTTCATTGGTTAACCTGCCAAGTTGGCAGTCAGAAGATTTAGGTTTTTTAACTATTGCAAATATTTTTTGGGTTTGAATCAAACCCTTTTGGGAAAAATGTTTTTTTTTTAACAACATATCTAGTATCCTGAAAAAAAAACAAAAACGTGACTTATTCCAGGAAGATCTAAATTAGATGTGCTTCCTATTTCTTTGATTTTGGTTTAGTTGTTTGAATTCTTAGAGTTACCTCAAAGGGAGGCATATCTCTATTTTTAAAAATAGATCTCTGCCCCCTGTATCAATAAAGGTGTTTGCCTTAAGTGGATATTCTCATTGTTTTATTAGTTTGAGTCAGGCAAAGTGAACAAGATTAAAATAAAAAACATTGCTGTTCTGATTTTTTTTTATTTCAAAGATAGAGCAGTTTTTATCTTCCGTTTGTCTACAAATTGTTTCCTATATAACTGACCACCTCCATGCTCTAGCAGTGGTCAGTTGGTCAGGTTAGTGATAACACTCCTTGCTGTGTCTTATTAGATCAGCAGGACAGACCTTACTGAGGGGAAAACTTTAACTACTTACAGTCACGAACAGTGAAACTTCAGTATCCTTGTGCGTGAAATTATGCTGGTGGACATGAGGTGACAAACTGAACTGAACAGGGGTTTCAAACCCGCGTCCCTTGCAAAAAATATTGGAAACATGTTCAAAAAAAAAAAAAGGTCCCCCATTTTTTAAACTTTTTGGAGCAGACGCAGCAAGGTTTGAAACATGGAGAAACGCACAAGGTTTGTTTACTTCCCCCTTTTGGGAAAAAAACTGTCAAAAAAATCTTTCCCTAAAACCCCGTCCTAACACCCACCCTAATATCAAATCCCTCTTACCTTGGTGCTGTCCCTGAAACTATATCTAACCAACAAAATTTCCGTAAATTTAAAAGGCACTCCCGTGGATTTTTTAAATTTCAAAGTATTTGGCCCCCCTTTTGGGTTTTAAAAGAAAAGATTGTCTTACACATGGTTTATTTAGATATTTTTAGTTGAGGTTGCTTGTTCCCCCCCCCCCCCCCTCCTGTAGCTTTCTAAATGTTGGGCCTAAAACTTACATCCCATACCTTTATATCTATTACACGTTTTTGGGTAATTGATCACTTTTATTGATGGATTTTGGTCCTAATGCTTGGGTTCATGCTTATATTATTGGGAATGACAGATCCTTGCCTCTACATGTATTATGCATTATATATTTTTTATAACTGAAGGCGTCCTTACTAGGTATTGGTGGTAGGGATTTTTGGGGGGGGTTTCATGCTCCAAACCCTTTTTTTAAAATATTTTCCTTTACCCGGGTGGTCCATTGGTTTGGGAGTTTTTGGGTGTGCACTGTTGGCAGTCCTAGGTGTATGCTTGGTGTAATTTAAATCTTACACACTGATGTCCCGGGGGGTTTTGGGCTTTTTGGGGCCGGGGAAACCCCTGGGTTTAAAGGTGCTTTCCACTTTGTGGAGGGAGTAATTTTTTTTGAGGACTCCCGGGCCCGAAGTACAATTTTTTTGTTGGGTTCCCCCTCAGTTTTGGGGCGCATGGGCCCTTTCCCCGGTGCACCCCTTTGGGCCGGAGCTACAAGGGTTTTTGTATGTTTTTATCAGTGGAAAGGGAATTTCACTTTCCGGCAGTGAAAATTCGCCGGGGAAATTTTTGGGAATGCATTTTGCTCAAAAGGGGGGATAAACAAGTGGGCAAACCGTTTCACCCATGGGGAAAACAAAGCATTTCCGGTTTTTGGGGGGAATGATATAATATAGGGTTTCCCAAAATTCCTTTTTGAATAAACCCCTTCCCTTGGGGGGCTAAGAATTTTGAGGGGCCCTTTGCCCAAACCCAAAAAGGGGTAGATTAAAAAATCATGGATTTTATTAAGGTTTTTAAAACAAAGTAGATTTTTTGTTGGTGCAAAACCAGTGAAAATGCTGGGTTTTGGGAAATCCCCCCCTAAATTTGGGGATGCTTATTGGGGACACTAAATTTTAAAATTTTTGTTGTAACGTGGGGGGGGATCCCCCTTTGGGGGAAAGCAACGGTGGGAAAATAACCCCCGCCCGGGAACGGAAACTAAGTAACCCCCGGGTTTTTAAACCCGAGCCCCCGCAAAAACGGGATGGACTTTTGCGGCGTGGGGGGTTTCCAAAGGTTTTTCCCCCTTGGGCGTAATTGCTTGCGAAGGCAGCCCGGGGGAGGGGCGGTTTACAAAAAAAACGTAATCCCGGAGGCATTCGGGGGGCAGGAGAAGGTCAGGGGGCAGCAGAGGTCGTGGTAAGGCAGGCAGAGGGTCAGGGCAGGGGGGAAAACAGGCAAGGTCGGAAATGTAAGAGGGGGACTGGTACCGGGTAATCAACGGAACAGCAATACCCCTTGGACACTAAAAAACACACCAACAACTGGCAGGAAGTACGGGGGGCGGATCCCTTAAAAAAAAAACCAAGCGCCCGTTAATGACCAATTTCGGGAAGGGCCCCTTTTAAATTTAGAAAAAGCCGGCGCGCGGGCCCTTTAAAAGCGGGGGCCACGCGCATGACGGGGGAAACAGGCGGGAATGGCGTTCACCGGGCGGGGCCCGGGTAAGAGAGGCGGCCCCGAGGCGAAGGGGTGGTCCGGGCCCCCGCCCCGGAACCCCCCGGGGCGGGGGTGCCCGGGGGGGGGCAGGGGAGCCCGCGACCCCCGGACAGTACCCCCCCCCCCTTAGGCTCCCCCTTTTTTTTAGAAACCAGGAAGGAGGTCGGGAACTGTTTGGCCCCCGGTCTCCCACCCCCCGCTCTCCCCCCCAAACCCCCTTCCAGTCAATGAAAAAAACCGCTTCCCCCCTAACTGTTTCGACCAACCCCCCTTGACCTCAAAGATGTTTCAGGTTGGCCACAGGAGAAGGCGAGAAGGGGGACCACGGGAGAAGCGATTCAGCACCACGGGCTTGAGGGGGAGACGGGAAAAGGAGTTCGGGATGCGCGGGGTAGGAGGCAGGCGGAGCTTGTAGGACAGGGTTTTAGACTTGCAGCCTCAAAGGGACCCCAAAATATTTAGGCCCTAGTTTGTAGTAACACGATCTGTCACCCGGACTTTAGGCGAGCAGAAGCCCATAACAGGGCCTGTCGAGTGAGCTGCCAGAGACCCTTTATGTCCTTTACTTGGGCTCCACGGCCCCGGGACATGACACGAGGTAACAAGGGGGGGGGGGCGGCGGGGTTTAAACCCAAACACGAAAAAAAAAGGGGGAGGCCCCCGCGGACCCCCGAATCAAAGAGTTATAAAAAAAACTTCCCCGGGGAAGAAAAAACAGCCCAAATTTACCCGGGAAAGCGGACACAAAGTGCCGCGGGTGGGTCCCCGGGTACCGGGTTAAACCCCTCTCTCCTGCCCGTTGTTGAGGGGGGGTATGCGGATGAAAATTTAAGCGAATTGAAATTGACCAAAAAAAAACCCCCAAAATTTGCAATGAAACGGGACTCCCCTGTCGAACAAGTGTAACGGGGACCATGCAGACAAAAAAAAGGGAAGAAAAAATAGGGGCCCACTGGGAGCAGAGGGTAACCCAGGCAGTGGGACAAAGGGGGAAAGCCATTTTGGAAAAAGGTGGTCACGCCCCAGATGCCCGGGTTTTTCCCCAAAGAGGAGGGGGGTCAGTAAAAGTCCATGGCTACAGGGTCCGGGGTTTTTTTCCGGAAAGGGGAAGGTGAGAAGGCCCCGGGTTTTGAGACAGGGACCTTTTTTCCGGGGCACAGGATCAGGCTAGAAAAAAGTCCCCCTGCATCCTGAGCAAGGTGGGCCCCACCAAAATAGCGGGAATCAGTTGAAAAGCGCCCTAGGGACTCCGGGTCCCCACCCCGATGAGAAGCATGTCCCACTCGGGACTCTAGGGCGCGGGGCAGGGGGACATACCTTCCCCGGGGGGGTGGGTTGGAGACCCACGGGGGGGGCCGTGACGATCGCTCAGGGGGGAAAATTTTGCTGGGGAGAACCGAACCCACCGTATCCGAGGAACGAGAAGAGCGCCCCCCCTGATGTTTTTCTCCCCCGGAAAATGTAACGGAGTCAAAAGGGCCAAAAAAATATGACCACCTGGCCTCCGGGTTTTCAAGTTTTAGCCGACTGCGATAAGGAGGTTCTTATGGCTGTGAAGAAATCAAAAAGGTGGGGGCCCCCCTTAGCAGGTGACGCATTTTTCAAGACCAGCTTTTAGCCAGTAATTCCGATCCCCTATGGTAAAGTTCTTCTCGGCGGAGAGAATTTTTGGAAAAATACCCACAGGTACGAAGTTTACCAGAGGAGGATTTGAGAAGGACCCCCCCGGCCCCGACTGAAGAGGCATTACTCCAGAATAAACGGACGGTTAGGGTCGGGGGCGAGACAGGATGGGAGCGTGCAAATCACTTTGACCGGGTTGAAGGGGCGTCTGAGCTTCGGGGGACCAGATTGGGATTGGCTTTCTTCCGGGGTTAGAGCCACCAAGGGAGCCACAAGGTAGAAAGGGGGAATAAATTGACGTAAAAAATTAAAGAAAACCCCCCAAAAAACTTTGTGGCCCGGGGCCCACCGGTTTTGGCCATTGAACATGCGGGAGCTTGAAGGATCCATCTGGGACCCTATCAGAGACTGTCCCTAGGAAGGGTAAGCTGGATTTTTCGAACAGACACTTCTCGGGTTGGCAAAGAGGAGGGTCGGAGCCCGCCGGGAGGACCGGGCGGACTGGGGCGATGAGTCCTCGAGATCTGGGGGAAAAGATGAGGATATGCCAAGTAGAGTTTACCGGGATAAGTAGGCCGAAAGATTTCATTGAAAAAGTTCGAAAATACTCCCGGGGGTTGCAGAGACCGAAGGCAAACCAAATACTCGAAATGGCCGTCCCGGGATTAAATCCCGTTTTCCATTCGTCGCCTTTCCCCTAATCATAAATTGTAGGCCCACAAGATCCAGTTTAAAAATTTTTTTCGCCCCACGAGGCGGTCAAAGGTTGAGATAAAGGGGGCAAGGGTACGTTTTTTTATGGGAAATTTTTTAGGGGCCATAACGAAGCAGGGGCCCGGGGACCCTCTTTTTTTTTCCACAAAGAAAAGAAAGGCTCCAGCCAAAGAGGACTTACGGGGAACCCCTTTGCGGAGGTTCTCCTTTATGTACTCAGACATGCCTTTGGAGGGGTACACCCGGCCCAGGGGGAGTACGCCTTTTAAGGCAATGGGACAATCATAAGGCCGGGTGGGGAAACGTTTCACCTGACTTCCGAAAAAAAACATCGGCAAAGTCCCAGTAAAACGAAGGTAAACCCGGGGGAGGCTTGGGAGGCTTCCCGGGGGGCACTTTAGGGGCGGTTTCGGCTTGGAAAGGAACAAGAGAGATACCGGGAACCCAACGCATGACTTCACCTGGCCCCAAACCAAAGTCGGGGGGATGGTCTGTAGCCCCAAAGGGAAAGGCCCAAAAAAATCCCGAGGAGGACGCGGGGAGGACAAAAGTCGCAACGTCCCTTTGAAGAGCCCCCCCACGGGAAACGGATAGCATCCTTTAAAGGGTTCGCCACAACGAGGAGAAACATAGGTTTGCAAAGGAGTCACAGAAAAGACAAACCTGGTCACAAGTTCGTGGCTTATGAAGTTTCCTGTATCTGAATCAATAAAAGGCGGTGGCCCGGGGAAAGGGGCTGTCCGGAGAAGCACCAAATTCGGGTGGTCAACGGGGAGGGCCGATCTGCACCTAGGGTTGCCTTCCTACGAGCCCTAGGGGCGGAAGTTTCCCGGGCGCACCCGGGCAGTCCCCAAGAAAAGGCCAAGCCGCACAAAAATTCCTCCTGAGACAAGTGGGCTCTCTCACCTTCAAAGGTTCCCCTTCAGAGAGTTGAAGGAGGAAAGGGGACCGGGGAAAGTGGGAGCCAAGCGGGGGAAAAAGAGTGCGGGCGGTTTTCCCCTTGTCGGGAAGCGAAATATCCACTCGGGGGGGTCAAAAGGATTAACATCCAAGGAGCTGGTGATCCCCCAGCGGGGAGCCGTCCCTTTATTCGCCCCGGGGAGGCCCTTGCCAAAAAGTTGCCACCAACCTTCGTTTTTCCAGTCCAGCTCCGAAGCGAGAGTGTGAAAATGCACCGAATACTGCCGACTGTGGTTCGCCCTGCCCAAGCCGGAGTAGCGCGCGGCAGCCGAAAGAAGTACGGCCTGGTTCCCAAAGACTGTGCGGAACCCCCCCCGGGAAGGGTTTTGGGGGCCCCTGCAGAGGTCCCCCCCGACCCCCAAGGGGTAGCCCAAGCCAAAGGGTTCTCCAGACTAGGGCGATAATGAAAGGCCACCTTGGCCCTCTGTAGGGGAAATTGGTGCCCCATCATTTCAGGGGGGAACTGGTGAGAAGCCACGGCATTTTTTGGGATCTCCTTTTGTAGGGAGGGGGGTGGCAGATGCCGAGAGGGTCCCGAAACGGGGGCAAGTAAGCCAATTGGGTGCCGGGGAAAAGGGTGCAGGGCAGAGGGGGGCAGCCCTTTTGGGGGCAACGGTTGCCAGTTCTGCATCATGGCCGCAAGTGGTCGATCTTTTACTTGCTGGGGACAGCTGTAGAGATGTCCCCGGGGATCAGGCAGAGGGACCCTGGCGGAATCCATGGCCAGTCTGACTGTAACGGGGAGTGGATCCGCTGGGCCAACGCAAGCGGTATAGCTAAGCCACCCAGGAACGGAATCTAGTAGCCCCCCGGGGGTTTTTCCCCAAACCCGCCGCAAAGCGGGATGGACTTGCTGCGGCGTGAGGAAAACCCGGTCTTACCCCCGACGTACTTTCTTTTAAAAGGGAGCCGGGGTACAGCGTGGTACAGAAAGTAACCCGGGGGGCGTAGTCAGGGACAGCAGAAAGGGCGGGCAGGGACAGAGGTTGTGGTCAAGGAGGCGACGGTCAAGGCAGGGGGCAAACAGGCAAGGCAGGAAACCCTAAGCGGCGGATGGTAAAAAACGGTTTTCAGGACGGAACAGCAATACTCTCTAGACACTAGGTAAGCAACCACGACTGGCAGGAATACTGGGGGCGGATACCTTAAATAGAACCAGCGCCCGATAATGACCAAATTATCGGGGCACAGCCCTTTTAAATTTTGAGAACCGGGCGCAAACCGCCTTAAGCGGGGGGCCACGCGCACGCGGCCGGGGCACAGGGGCGGGGTTTCACCGGAGCGCGGGGGTAAGAGAGGCGGGGGCCGAGGGAGCAAGGGGTTGGTCGCGGGCCGCCCGCCGGACCCCCCCCCGGGGGGGGGGGGGTCGCGGGGGGCAGCGGAGCCCGGATCCCCCTGAAATTGTATATATGTATTTTGTTTTCTGGTAGTTTTTTTTATATTGGTACTGGTTAGAATTTTGTTTACTACCTTGTTTTTTATGATTTTTTGATATTTTGGCGTTGTTTTTACTATTTAAACTGGGTTAACCCTGAGTAAGTAGGGTCACCATCCCCTCGGAGTCTAAAATTCTTATTTAATTTCTTTCTTTTTGTTATATTTGCTTTATTTGCCCACTGATGATATTTAGCAGTGGAAATGTATTTGGGCTATATATGTTGTTATGTTGTAGGATTATTTGAGGGTGTACTAGGGCTTATTAGTGGGGTTGCCCTTTTCGGGATGGGTTCCCTGAAGAGGGATATATTAGGTATTACTCAGGGATAGAGACCATTTTGTTTACAAAAAGACATTTCAGTATCTCTGCTATTCATCTCCCTCTGATGGAATTCACTATCCAAGAAACGGGATTTGGGGAAGTTATGTAACCTAGTGACACCAGCTGAATCCGTTCAGTTGGGTGAGTGATATTTAAGCTTAGCCCTACCTTTTAGTGGATTTTTTTATTTTTATTTTTTGAATTTTTAAAAAATGTTAAATTTTTTTTGGGATATTTTGTTCCTCTCTGTGAAATTGTATCTTATTCCCCGTAACTAAGGGTGGGGGAATTTCTCAAAAATTGGTTCGGTCCTTCGCCGAATTTTCCGACAAAATTAGTTTCGGGTCCGAATTACTTCGGCACGAATCACGTTTAAAAAAAAGCTATTTCCGCTGCCCGAGCCTGCAGGGTGCTGTAAACGTTGTGCCCCTGCTTAATATGCAGAGGGAGCTTGGGTTTGTCTTCATACAATGTTTGTTTTAGTAGACACGCACATGCTGCCGCCGCTCTTTGAATCGCTTCACTTAAAATGCCCTGGGACTTATGGGGGCAAAACTGACCAAAAAAACTGAACGGAACGTGCCTTATAAAGTCATGGGGCAAAATGGAAAAAAAAAAAACTGGAGCTCAGATGGCAACATTAGTGACAGAGTTGGAGGTGACGGCGGGGAGCCCACAGCAGCAAGAGTTTTAGACATGGGACAATGACATTCTGGGAATGGCAAAACATACCAGGCCCCAAATGGCACAATGCACGGTGGAGGTTCCCCT